>OX451390.1:13925501-13963385 GCA_949629135.1 Eremobia ochroleuca | reverse complement strand
CCTATACTTATGTTCTATTTATTTATTTTTTTTTGATTCCGCTATGACGGGACTTTCAGTGTTACCGGCTCCTGGACTATAGTGTGTCCACAACGCGTATTTTGCGCACGGGTAATAGATAGTAACAATATAGTGTATGTTTACAGGGCGACATAGCGTTCACGGGTCTGCGCGGCGCGTTCTACCCGGCCGTGTCGCTGAACCGCGGCGTGGCGGTCACGCTGCAGCCCGGCCTGCCGCCGCCGCCCGAGCTGCTCATGTCGCAGCTGTCCATCGACTGAACTAACCACTAACGCACAAGGCGGGAGGTTAGCCGAAGTACACATACATACATATACTTCTGCCTAGTAGAAACAACATACATAAGCTAAGTCTAACTTTTTCCTAAACAACTAGCATTATTTGTTGCCCGAGGCGATAGGTACGTAAACTTTTTGTTTAGTAGAAAATAACTATACCCAGTTAAACTTACTGTTATCGAGTTAATATCGACGTGTTTTTTATAGTCAACAATAATCACATCACACGTGATCAGCGAGTACATTTTTGTTAGTAAGACGAACATGATTCACGCACATTACTCTTCTTGTATTCGTTCTTATTTTAACCGTACACACTAAGGATGTAAAGTCGTCCATGGCGATTTATACATTTTTTTTTATTTATACATTTTATGTAACTCGCCTACTTTAAAATACGCAATAGAGTATCGAATTTACATTAATTGTTGTTAAATACATATTTTGTAATGGCCCCCATAGTTGTAAGCTGCGTTTAAAAACTAATATAATATATTTAATGTCATTTAGATAGGTATAGAAATTGGATTGTGTGAAATTTTAGTTTGCTTACATTGTGTTGACTATTTTTTAAACGGTATGCCATAAAATGCTATTAATATGACAGTTAACGAAGTACATAAAATACTTCTGGTTAAGTAAATTTTAACTTGTACTTAATTAACATAATTTGATCTCTTGAATTAAACTTAATTAGTCATGAACTGTGAACAAAATAATGTGTAACATAATAACAAAAAAATGCTAAGACATGACACTGCCGTAAGTTATATTCATTAATTTATAAGTCAATACTTGTGTTTTGTGTTCTTATTTATAATCTAATTAACAAAGTTAAGCATAGTATATTATATCAGGGGACCTGATCTGTAACTAAAATATTCCAATACCCACCAGAACTGTCCGCCAACGTTTCATTACTCGTAAGGCAGCAAATTTTTATTTTTTTTTACATTATTTAATTTATATGTTTATTTGTTTTTTAAAAAAACGATGTGTTCAAAATTTTGCTATTATCACCTAGTATTTTTTTTTCTAATGTAACATTTAAAATTAAAAACCTTGAATTACAAAATATTTCAAGGGGATTGTCATTCTGACTTTTACTAGACAAATGATTTTATTAATTTGGTACATAATCTAAATGATTTATTTCAAGCATGTTGACTTATTAAATCTGCTGAGAAAACTCGTTAAAACTCAATTTTGGAAAACAATCTATATGAATATGAGATGAGATTCCATATCATTTGGTTATGGCCTTCACCCTGGCCATCTTTTTCGATTATTAAATATATACAAGCTGTAACTTAAATAACGTACAACTTTTTAAGGGGTCATTGCACTCATCATTATGAACAACTTTTACTATGGGACCAAACCTGAAATCGCGAAAAAAAAATCAGCTGCTCCCTACATTTATGTTCGCATAACTCGTCAAGATGTAGGGAACAGCTGATTTTTTTTTCGCGATTTCAGATTTGGTCCCATAGTAAAAGTTGTTCATAATGATGACTACAATGACCCCTTAAGAGGTTGTGCGTTATTTAAGTTACACGTTGCATATAATTTGCTTCTATAAATAGCAAAACATCAACGTATCTTAGATACCAATTATTATTATTTATATCTTAGCTATAATAAAACCAGCCTTTAGCGACATTTAAAGTCATGTATCGTCCCACTGCAGGACAAAGGCTTTCTTTCATATAATTTTGTGAAAAACTACATATCCTGTAAAGAAGAAAATGTAAATTATTTAATTCCTTCTTATGTAAATTATGTATTTTAAGTAAGTGAAATGGTTAAAATATATATTAACGACATAATTAATCATAGAAAATATAAGACGTTTATTTAAATAAAAGAATAAAACCAGTGCGATGACATCCATTACATGAACTGTGTATGTACTTAATTATGACTGATTTTCATTAAATACTTTTATTACATATTTTGATGCGTATCATTGTTTAGACGTATTATTTTAAACCAGCAAATAAAAAGATCATCAGAATTGGTTCAAAGTTCAGTTTTATTTGAGAAAATGTCGTAAACGAATAAAGGGGTCGATGAAGTGGATAAAGAAACTCTTAGGTACGTTTTGAAGTCTGTTAAAAACCGATGACGACGAGGACGTATCAGACCATGCGCTTTCTACGGTTCCTTCTATATACATACATTCATGACATTGTGTAGTGTAGATCGCATAGACTCACTGATTCTAGTAAAAAGATGAAAAAAATACGCCTTAAGTCTCTCCCCAATTTTTATTTTACGTTTATTATTATTTTTTTAATGGAACATCTCTCGCGTAATGCAAGTATGTATCAACGTACTGGTAGTGAGCGATCATGCCGTCAACGATGGTGCATGCTGACTCTCTGGCGTCGCCGCGGTGACCCCGCGGAGGTGCGTAGCCACTGGTATAATTATGCCTACGTTGGATTGATGGCGAGCTGATGCAGTCGGCGATATGCGGTGGGTATGCGTTGTCCTGTGTTCAGCACCTCGTATTCCTCTTCGAATAATTTTAACAGCAGTGCTATTCTGTCAAAATCTCACCGGGAGAACTTAGGTGAAGTGAGCGGGAAGTGAACTGTCATTAGGGATTAACACTATTGACACTGCTCACTTCACTTATGATTTCACGGTGAGATTTTTACAGAATCGACCGGCTGGTTCACCATTTCCATACCCATCCCTTATTGAAACAACACTGATATGTTAACTAGGCTAAGTCTTTTAGTAAATAAATTATTACTTAGTTACTGGACGACAGGCGTATATACAAAGTTAAACCGTTGCTATATCTATGAGTGAAACAATCACCAGAGCCCACGGGCTCTGGCCGACTGTTATTAACCAGTTGCCTACACGTAGGCAACTGGTTAATAACAGTCCGCTACACCGTACCCTGCTGCATTATGGTTTTATTTTTACTACAGATCGGGCTTATTCGCGACATGCTGGTGACTTCTGGGCGACAATAAAAACTGAATCATTTCTGTTGCACACTTCTGTATTTTAAATGAAATCCAGTGGTCAAGAATCACGAGCTCGATGTAGGAGAAAAAACCGGCAAAGAGCTTGTCCGACTCGCCCATCGAGGGCAGTGTATGTGTATATTTTCCGTTTCCAAAAATAAAATTTTAAGGCGATACCAAAAAAATTTGGGTGTTTTTTCGGAACCATTTATTTCACTATTACAGCATGTTTGGATTTGATTTTTAGTTATATGTTTATTGACTATTTGATTAAGACTGACTGAAGGAAAACGCAATTGCTTCAAATTTCTTCGATAGAATTTAATCCCGAAAAGACGTCTACTTTTTTATATTTTCTTCTGTAATTCTAAAATCCTAATTAATTTCATTGCAAAATTGCATTCAAAATATGCGTAATAAATAGGTAATTAAAAACTCTGGCTGAACAAATTTTTGATACAAAGCTTAATTTATTTTAAAACAATTTTTATTTGGTTTGGCGCTTACGTTGTTTTATTTTGGCTCCAGCGCAGTTGCGATCTCTTTTTTCGCATTTGGAAGTAATTGACTCTGTCACTTTCTTATGCCCGTCCAGTTCGCCTGCACCCCTTTATCAGTAACAGACCTGTTTCGGTTCCTCCCGCAACCGTCATTATATTTTTTTATTCCAATAGTTTTTGTTTAATGTGTTTCATGACCTTCTTTATCTTCTCCCTTTGTAAAATTTCTATATTTATGTCTGTAATCTATATGGTGTACATAATAAAGAGTATTCTATTCTAGGTACTGAAATTACGAAAAAATAATAATTTGGAGTGGCACTCCTACACGTTACCAAGAGATGTACAAAAATTCAATGTTTATAGGTTTGAAAATGAAAGAGAAAATGGCGTGAAGAGTTTATTTTTGGCCCGTTTTTTAACAACAATATATTTCTGAAATAGATAAAACAAGATAAACAATTATTAAATTACAGAATATGCCACTGCCAATATAGATCGCTCTAGAATGTATACTTTTCGACACATATTTTGTATAAGAGCATGATTTATTGAAACTATATAAAATCATCTATATAAAATCTTATCTGATATGCTATCTATTTCGGGTTTCAAAAATCTGGTGTAGCTAAGATCATAACTGTCACTTCCCTGATTTTAAGCGCGACGTTAATTCATGGTTTTTTTTCTTTAATATTTCGTTAAACATTAACATGGGGTCACTTGTTCTGTCAAAACTTCATACGCGTGATTAAGACTGAAAAGAGAGATCAAATACTGCGCATGAGCATGACAATCATTATAAAGCGTTCAGTTCAAGTGATTCAAATAAGTGAGTTCCTATCGAGCCTGTTATCAGACGTCGATACAGTAACCAAGAATCAACGTCAACATGTTTTGAATAACTTATTAATCGGGATATTGCCACTTTATTTTATTAACCTGTGTCGTTTCGTAATATTAAATTTTCAGTTACATTTACACATACTTCGAGATAATCGGAAGACTAAATAATTAAATGTATAGTTAAAGGTACACACAACGCTTATCTTAATCCAGTTATGGACGATCAGCAACACAGATGATTATATTTTCACATTTATCCAATTAATCTGTATATTTAAGAACTATAAACATAATATATTCACTGTGTTGCTGGGTGTACCATGAAACCATCATCAACCTTTATCACAGATATATTTTGTCAAAATCATTTTCCCTGACTCACATTTGTATGCAATTTCCACCTAATATTTATTGAATTTCAAGCTTCCATTTTTCAAAACAACCCTTATACTAAATACAATCGTCTATCAGCAAAGCAATCTTTACAAACAATTCTCAACTTGGTCTATCCTTAATTTACAACCTGCATTTGCACCAACGCTTTTCTTCTAGGTCAAATTTAACAGGCTAATAAAATAAACAATTCTTGACACTTTATATCTAGTAAATCTGAAACACCGAATCTTGTTTTCAAATTCAATTTTTGGTTTTTCGAAAATAGGTTTGTATGCAATTTTTATCATGTTAAAATTTGACTTGGAAACAAATATATGTATTTAAATTGACAGTAGGACATATATGTACATGAGTGATATTTAAGTCTGTATGGAGTTACAAAACAAAGATTTATCTAGACCAACATAAAATATTTGACAAACTTTGACTGTACTCTATACTTCCTGTAAGGCCTGCTTACCAAATAACTCTTCACTTGACATCCCGAATTGTTTTTATCCCCAGAGAGCAGATGTTAATTTCGTTCATAAAAACGAGCCCTCTAAAAAAAATTAATTCCCCAGTATGAGCAATGTGCCACATCTGCAAGCCGTAACAGAATGATTCATTGCTCACTTTTAATGTCACAGTTCCTTGCAAATATTATGTTTTTTTTCTTAACACAACATGCCATTATCTTACCAGATAAGACCAGGAGGACTTGATAAAGTATTAATGCTATTTATATTTATAGCCATCAAAGAGTAGATTTGTGATTAAGAATAGATAGTAATTTAAATAACTTTTCTGATTTAGTCAGGTCCTCCAAAGCCTTATATCATACTGTAAATTACTCAACCCTGTGACAAAACCGCTTAGCGATAAAATGAAATCAATACATGATAACATAATTCTTCAAAGCTAAGTCAAAATGATACTTCACCTAGACCAAAAAAAAAAAACTGAAAAATGATTTTTCTTTTGATTATACTCAGTTTTTGAGACCAGTTTAAATTTTGTCTGAAAGGATTAGTATCATGATGACCCTCCTTTTATAAATACGGCTTGATGACAAACATTGTTTCCAGCGGCCAGAAACAACGCGATTTACACTGAAAATTTTATTCATTTAACAATCAATGTTGTTTGAGCTAGACTAACTACCTACCCAACCTCACAGAATTTTAAGTTATTTAAATTGAAAATAAAACAGGTGCTAGCTCAAACTTATATATGGTACGGGTAGGTATTCGTGATATCAACAGAAAGTCAACCACAATTTATGTAAGATGATGGACAAATCTAGGTAGACTCTCACAGATGATGCTCAAATAAATATTTTTTATATTTTAACAATGTAGGAATTCGCACACAGTATCCAATATGGACAAAGTACACAAGATACCTTTTTGTTTATGTCCTGATGTGTGGTTTATTTACACTTTAAAAAAGTAACCCATTTCAGGTCAAAGTCTTACTCACGATAAACTATTTACACTCACATTTTGTTACAATAAATTCATTACACTTTTTTACAAATAAGTTTTTGCTTTTAAAGATTTAAACTATGTAGTTCCTTTCACCAGTCAGCAAGTCCAGTTAGTTGCGGTGCGCGCGGCGAGCATGCGCGCGACCAGTGCGACGGCGGCACGGCGTTACTTGTCGGCTGAGTCGTCGTCGTCCGCTGGGCGCGATACATACAGCGCCGGATCGATCACCTTCGGGATCGGCTTGATCTCCGTGCCCAGTTCCTGCTCAATGCGATGCAGAGCGAAACGATCCTCGTACGTGATAAGGTTGATAGCGATACCCAAGTGACCGAAGCGTCCCGAGCGACCGATGCGATGCAGGTAAGTTTCGGCCATGCGCGGGAAATCAAAGTTGATGACGACGTTGACGGCTTGCACGTCGATACCTCTAGTGAAGAGGTCTGAGCACACGAGATTGCGGCACAGTCCCGCGCGAAAGTCGTGGAATACCCGATTGCGATGTGCCTGCGCCATACGCGCGTGTATGTAGTAACAGCAGTAACCTAGCTCAGTTATTTTCTTTGCAAGCAGCTCCACACGCTGAGTTGAATTACAGAATATTATGGACTGGTTTATTTGCAACTGAAACAAAATGAGAATAAAAAATTTAATCCAGATTTTGGTGTTATTCATTTGTTTACTCATATCAACAACAAGATAGTCTTTATCACTGACCTTTGAAAAAAGTGTATTTAAACAATGAACTTTCTGTCTCTCTTGTACAAATGCATAGTACTGTGTAACTCCCTTCAGTGTTAATTCCTCCATGAGATTAATCTCATATGGCTCTCTTAAGTGCTTTTCCATGAATTGTTTCACACTCAGTGGGAAGGTGGCAGAGAAAAGCAAGATCTGGCGTTCTTTGGGTAACCTATAGAAACATATATATTAGAGATTGTCTAGGAAATACAAAACAAAAATTACAACTTCGTTATCAAATTGTACGAACCGTGAAATAACCATATCCAGCATTCCTTTGAAGTCTTGAGAAAGAAGTTTATCTGCCTCATCAAGAACCAGCATCCTGCACTGGTCCATCTTGGCAACTTGTTTATCCATGAGATCAATCATACGACCTGGCGTAGCTATAATAACTTGAACTGAAACAAAAACATGACACATGAGTAAAATAAAGATATATTATATAAATTTACAGAAAATAAAATATGATCTTTACCATTTTGATAAATACGCATAATGTCATCCCGGAGATTAGTACCTCCTGTAGTAACCATTACACGAATATCTGTGTGCTTTGCCAGTTCAATGCAAATTTGTGATGTCTGGAGCGCTAACTCCCTAGTTGGTACCACAATTAAAGCTTGAATAGCATCTTTTTTGGGATCCACCTAAATATAGAAAAATAAAAATATTTATAAAGTACTAATACTCCCTATGACCCTGTATGCAGGTTGTAATAAAAATCAGTAAATACGGGTTTTATCACTTATAAAGAAGTGAAGGGGAATCCAAAAATATCATCATTCAGGTTATTTAGACATTAATTGTACAACAATAACAAACTATAAAAGTAATAACATTTAATCAAACCTGTTCTAAAACTGGAATACAATAAGCGCCAGTTTTGCCAGTTCCATTTTTAGCTCTTGCAAGGACATCTTTACCACTGAGTGCGATAGGAATAGAAGCCTCTTGAATGGGGGAAGGTTTTTCCCATCCTTTTTCAAAAATGCCCATCAGCAGCTCACGTTTTAGGCAAAACTCTTCAAACTCATTACCTCTTGTGTCTGTTACATCCTTTAAATTTAAGAAAATACAATAAGCTTCATTGAAATTGATTAAATAAAACCTAACTTAAAGTTGTCATTTGGTAGAATTTTGATAGCTTCAAAATACCTTCATAGCTGGCAAAATTGACAGCCTTCAAAAATTAGCTTAATTTTAGAATAATGAATAATATATTGCAATTATCTTTCTTTCTTTTAGCTATTGATTAGTTTGTCCTAAATATGTATTATGTGGTGTACAAAAACGAAATAGAAAAATTAAAAACTTAAATAATAACTCAAAAGCATAAAAACAAAACAAAAGGATTTAAGTACTGCTCAAGAAGACAAAAACATGTTAATTAATTACTACGAAAAGTGATGTTGGAGTGCATTTAGAGCTACCGGCCTCAGTAGCACAGTAGGCAGCGCATAGTCTCATAATAATAAGGGAAAGTAACAAATATATTTATTTAATAAGGGACAACTGAATTTCTAATAATGAAACTAATGCAGTAAACTTTACCTACCTCCCTATTTTAAGTTATGAAAATAATTAAGGTATTCTCGATTCAGATTTTGTCTAAGATAAGGAAAATGGTTAACTTTTTGGGTTTGTTGTTTTTTTTTTATGTAAAAAAGCTTGTAGAACCTACACACATATTTTTATACCACTACTTGCTATGTAAATAACAGTGACAGGGAGTTATTATAACATCAACATACAATAAGTGGAAAAAATACGTATTATTCAAATTAACTCAAAAACTACCCAAGTAAAGTTAATAGAAGCTTATATGGGACCACTTCGCGAGCTTCCTCTACCAAATGAAAAAAGAATCACATAAATCAGCCCATTAGTAGCGGAGAAATCGGGATATACAGATGAAAAAAAAAATCGCCGAATGCATAACCTCGTCCTTTTTTTGTAGTCGGTTAAAAAGTAAAAGATTATGAGACCTTTGTATTTTTCTTACTTGTGCATAAAATGAATCTCAAGAATAGTTACTCTGATTATTTGTACTTTTTAGAGGAATTGAATTGGTAACACAAAAATAATAACAATAGAGGGTATTTATTAAAACTTATAAACTTACACTAGTCTTTATTCTCCTGTCTTTCGGGGGTATTTTTAATTTTGATTTCCAACCGATGTCATCGATACTTTTATCGACATCTCTGAAAAAAGAATTAACGATTTTTATAAAATATATTCAGATAACATTTATTAGCAAAAAAGAGTGATACGAACCCCTTATTCTGACTGGTCATACTGTTTACGACGTGATTACTTGAACTAATTCTATTTTCGGTCATCATTTTGCCAAATAATCCCACTAGGGACACGACTAAAATTAGAAACTTAGAATCACAATTCTTTGTCCAAGTCCGACACTAAACAAATTTTACGATAAGTCACTTTTCGACACATAAGCTATTTAGAAGTTTATCACGTTCACCAACTTAGTCCGGGGATATCTGTAACAATAAATAGACCATAATCAATTAACATTCTACTATAGCTGGCTACGCTGAAGCTAGATCGGTAAACGAGATTACGAGACGCGTCAACAAGCACCAAAATAAGTACAAATAAATTACAAAACAGAAAATTCAGTCTTACAAACAAATACCTACTATAACTAATGTAAATATATGAAAGCGTAAACAATATTATTGTGATTTGTTGAGTAATTAAACACAAACAGAACAAGATTATAGAGATTATACAGGATAAAACAAAGTCGTAGTTTATCTTCAAATTTTAATATGGCCGCCACGAAATATATAAATGACAAGTAGTTGTTAGTGGCTGTAATTACCCAAGTAGTTCAACCAAATCCCATTTTTAACTTACACATAATGTAAGTTAAAATAAATCATGCAAAATTCATAAATAAACATTACCTTGATAAAATTCTACAAAAGACGACGACACTCGATACTCGACGACGACATCACAATGTAACCAAAACAGTGTTGCCATTTGATCAATAATGTATGTTTCTTCCTACATAAACAATAACCCCCTTACTAGTAAACGTTTTAAAGCGTCTGTTTAGTTACACAATGCTTTGTCTTCTTTTTCCGAAAGTCAAATTACTGGCGACTGAATGATAGAAATCGATGTGTCACTATTCATCTGATATAATACGTTTATTAGTGAGGGGGTTAAATACCATATCAATGGCTCTTTTGGAAATCTTGGCACACGGTGAAATATGGAACTAAAAATAAATGTACAGACACCAGCACATACTACCCGAAACTGTCAAATTTTCCCAATCAACTTTGAACTTTATAGTTAAGCGATAAAGTTGAAAATCTATTTAAAAAATTTGACAGATGGTAGTAACTTGATGTGCTGGCGTCTGTACTAAAGATTTATTGTTGCCTTTGTTGGTGCACTCTTTCCAAGTAGCACCACCATTGAGAGCCACATACTCGCATTTAATTGTTTTGCACAAGTCATATTTTCATTAAAATCTGTTCGAATACGGTTTTTTTACAGTTGGTCAGCTAAATCTTTACTTTGAAACTGAGCTAAATATTGTTTATAAAATAAAATACCTCTAGGAATATAAATTTAATACAGTTATCAACAGTAAATTATAAGGGCAATACTGAACAAATAGATAAGATAAGAAGACTTGTATCTATGGTCATGACCATAGATACAAGCACGGATAAGCAGTCGACAACCTCATAGGCTGAACTGCGAGATGCCATTAAAAAAAAACGTACCTTGTTTATTAGAGGTCTGTGCTCTATGGACTTTCCTTTCTGACGTGTGTCATTGGGAACCTGTCGGCTGTCACTAATGTCACTGTCGTGTCGTACCATGTCGCATGATTGATGCGTCGCGATTGCGAATGGCGATGGTTTTGTTTTGTTGGGTTTTGTATACGAAATAGAGCGCCGTGTTTATTACAAAATATTTTCTTTTCTGTATTTCTAAATGTATATAGTTAACTATATAATTTTGTTATTATTTAATTTATGTTCTACAGATTATATTTAATACAAATATCGTTAAGATCACACCGAAAAAGCAATGTAAGCAATATTTTTTAACACACAAATTCTGCCTCAAAACCCGTTATTGCGTAAATATATACGTATTTAATTGAACTATTTTTTCAGGACAGAATATTGGAAGTCTCAAGCACGAAAGTATTGCGAATTTTGCAAGTGTTGGTTTGCTGATAACAAAGTAGTAAGGACTCAATCATAGCTATTTGGTTGTTTGCATATTACTTTAAGCTTTCGATACTATCAAGTGAAACCTTTACATTTGATTTCAAATGTTCATAAACAGTCATGTGATGGTCTTATCCTACCCATGTAATACTCACCATAATTTAACATTTCAGTCAATTTCATTTCATGAAAATGGTAAGCGTCACAAGGAGAATGTTCAAAAACACATATCACAGCTCAGTAAGAAGAGTGCTAAAGAATTCAAGCAGAAAGAAAAAATTGATGATGATATAAAAAAAATGGAATCAGCCGCTATGGCTGCTTACTTGAATGATGTGAAGAACAATGCTGACATCACATCACAGGTAAACACTTATTTAAAATTGGAATAAATAGTGTTAGTCACTATTTCATGTAGAAAGTACCATGGCTGGCAAAGTAGCATAGGTAGATAATATGGACTGGTGTCTGCAAGTCCATATCAATGCGCGTATCTTGAGTACATTTATTTGCAGGGTGCTTTTATTTGGAGTACAGATGGCATTACTAGGTCCAAAGGTTGTCTTTCAAAGATCGCTTTTAGCAATAAGATTGCCTATTGTGTTGCTATATGTAAAATTTCTACATTTATATCTGTAATTTATATAGTATACACTAAACACAATAAAGGGTATTCTATTCTGTTCTATTCTAATACATCTAATCCATTGTTTTTAATTTTCAGAATATTAATGAATTGCTAAATCATAGTGATACTGCCATAGTTGTTGGAACAACACCCACATCAAAGGCAGCCGCTACCTGGGAAGAAGTCAAGAGTGAGGATGGGAACTCCTATTACTGGAATACTGTGACAAATGGTATGGATGTTTGTTTAATTTTCATGTAATAGTTAATTGTTAAATTAGATTGTAATCTGTACAGATTATGTGTAAAATAGGGAGCTGTGAAACAAGGCACTATGTAATATAGACTTTCCAGTAGAATTGCGGGACTGCTGTGACTATATATGTGACAATGTAGATCATGGGCACATAATTAAAACAATGTAAGCTAACATTAAGTCTATCTTGAGTGGTGCCTTGGAGAAAACTGGAATTGCCAGTAAAATAAATAAAAAGATGTGTATTGTAGAGTGGAACAAGCAAGTAGGAATAATCACATAGGAAGTCTTGGCTTAGTTTCAGTAATTGTGATCTACAGGGGAAGCAGGGCACGGGGCCCCAGTATCTGAGTATGTGTGAAACACTAATAGAGTTTGAAGAAGATATTGAAATGGTGCCAGGATGATACCGAGTAAATTAAAAAGGACATACTGGCGGCAAAACATGAGGCCAAGGATTTTAGCAGCTTTTGGATAATAACGAGGCACTTGAATCCTAAGCTGAGTTTTCTTGTGAGCGTCGACAGTTCAGTAGGAGATCAAAATATTGCGAATGTTTTTAAAGATCTGTTTACTGTAGAATCAATGCCATGTGAATTTAATAATTTAAGTAAACCAGATGTCTGACCTAGTGAGTAAGTACAGTCGAATTATACCATAAGTGGAAATTCACCAGATCATGACGATATAAGTATAGAACATATCGCTCATCCAATAGAACAATGATGTAATTACGTTTTAGCTATTTTTCAGGAGAATGTTTTAAAAGTTTGAAATTGAAAATATGATATATTTCCAATGATTATGCTAAAATATTTAATATTTTTATGTATGTTACTTTAATATCAATAATAATTTGTAATAATTTCATGAGAAAACTCAAGAAAACATTTTCGTAATTACGTCGTTGTTCTATTGGATGAGCGATATGCATTATGCAGGTGTACATCTGCCGAGAGTCCTGAGTCTATTGTTTAATTTTTTATAGGACATTCTTTTATTCTGGATGATATGATGAGAACAGTAGTGGTTCCAATAATAATAAACAAAACCAGGGATCCATCAAACAAGCATAATTACTGCCCGATATCATTGGCCAGAACCATGGCGAAGGTCATTGACAGTCTCATGAACGCGCAGCTGAGCGAACACCTTCAGATACATGACTTGCAGTTTGGCTTCAGACCCAGCTTGTCAACGGAAGTGGCAATTATGTGTTTGAAACAAACTGTAAGGTACTATACCGACAGGAAGACATATGCGTGTTTTCTTGATCGTATCTGGTAGGATATCTCGGAGCTGGTATCTCACCTGAAATATTGGTACAGTAATCAAAAGAATGCTGTCAGGTGAATGTGGTCAGGAATATTATCTGAAATGCGGTGTTAGGCAATGCGGGTTGACCTCCCGGAGTTTGTTTAACCTGTTTGTTAACCAGCTGATTGCGAGTTTTGTTTTTAAGCGAAAATGAATATACAAATACTGTTTTTCCATTATAGAAACTACCTGGGATACTCCTGATGAGTATGTGTCAATTGCAGATCAAGAAACAAACAAATTAAAAGGCGAATCACAAGATAAAAAGAAACTGAAACTAAAGTGAGTAAAGCACAGGAGACAGTAATTTATATGTCAGTTAAGTTAAAATTAAACTATGTGAACTATTTGTCTCATAAATTATTGCCAGTTAAAAGGCAAATTATTATTAATATTTTTTTATTAATAAAAAATACATTTAATCAATTATATAGTCTCCCTCGGTATCAACAACAGTCAGCCATCTACTGGGCAAAATTTGAATACCCTTCTCCCAAAATGAGGCAGGCTGGGACTCGAAAAAATTTTCAAGTTCAATTTTAATACATCCAGAATTTTCGAATTTTTTTCCTAGTAAATGAAATTTAAGAGCTCGAAATAAATGAAAGTCTGAAGGCGCAAAATCCGGGCTATACGGTGGATGTGGAACAGTCAGCCATCCTAGCTCCTCCAGCTGTTTATGTGTTAACTTGGCGCAATGAGGTCGTGCGTTGTCATGCAAAAGTTGGACTCCAAGTCGTTTTGGCCGCTTAATTTTTAACATCTCTGGTAGTTTGCGAAGTTGCTGCGTATACAGATTGGCGTTAATAGTCTGATGAGATTCGAGGAGTTCCCAGAAAATCATTCCTTGCCAGTCCCAGAAAACAGACAACATAATCTTACGACCGTGTTCATTAAGTTTAGGCTGGGCTGGTGGGATTTCCCCGCGAGGAATCCCAATAGGCATGAGTTGACGCGTGTTAGTTTCATAATGTATCCAGCTCTCGTCACATGTAATAATGTCCTTGAGAAAGTCTGGTCTGTGCGGACGAAGTAACAAACTTTGACAAATGGTCACACGAACGGCCCGATCATGGTCCGTTAACGCATGAGGTGTCCAACGTGCGATTCAATCGTTCGATCAACGATTTGAGATAACGATCTATAGTCGCGTGAGATTGTCCAAGCGCCTTCTCTAAATCGCGCGTACTATAGTCTGGATGTAGCTCAAGTTCGTGACGCAAAGTATCTTCATCAAAGCTGGTGGTTCGGCCTGGGCGAGGTTGATCTTCGCAGCTTATATCACCGGTGTCAAAACGCTTGTACCAGAAACGAACAGTCCGATCGCTAGTAGTACCCGGTCCAAATTCCAGTGTTAATCTTTTTAGCCGTTTCTGTTGAAGACACTTTCAAGTCGATGCTCATATAGCATAATAGCTCGCAGTTGACGCTGATCCATTTTCACTAAAGACTAATTATTGCGTTGCGTCCGCGCCTATTTATACCCTCACCATAAAAGATACTCATCCTTACTAGAAAAATCTAGAACTTTCTGGAATTCGTTTTAGTTTAAATACGAGAAAATTCGAGAAAAATAAAATATGGCAAGAACTTATGAGACAACCTAATCTTATTAGTATTATACCCAGTTGTTTCAAGTAATGGGGCATCTAATATTCCTCTAAAAGTATTACATATTAGCTTCTGTCCGCGACTCCGTCTGATTTATTTCTTTGGTTTCCAGAAAACAACAAGAAAAGCAAGCCCAGAAGGATGTGCATATGGAAATAAATGCTCACATAGCAAGAGAAAGAATGAGAGAGTTGGCAGTGAATAAGGACCCCGCACCCGTCAAGAAGTTTGTAGACTATGGACCAGCTCCGCGCGCCCCCAAGCCGTATGGCTCCTGGACTCCAGTAGTGAATGAGTAAGTCAATGTTTGTGCGGTTCTATGCCACTCTTATTTAAATTAAATGTACATAATTGGTGAGATAAAGAAGGATGTGAGCAGTGTTGGCCCAGTGGAGAGGTCCGTGACTAAAATCCGAAGACGTGACATCCACCATCCCGCACTGCGTCCACGTGGTGAAAAATAAATGTCGCAATTTATATGACATTTTAAATACGCGCTTGTATTACCCAAAGGGCTAGGCAGAAGTGTACGTATAGTACTCCCACATATCGGGTATGTTTAAGTCCCATGTAATCAAGGGCGAGCCTATTATGTCTGAGCCTATATGTGACAGGCCTGTTGGTCTAGTGGTCAGTGGCCCTGACTGCTATGCTCAAGGTCGTGGATCCGATTCCCACCTAGGACAAATGTTTGTGTGATGAGCACGATCATTTGTTCTTTGTCTGGGTGTAATTTATCTATAATATGTATGTATTTAGAAATATATATGTATGTTTATCAGTTGTCTAGTACTCATAGCACAAGCTCTGCTTAGTTTGGGACTAGATGGCGTTGTGTGAAAGTTGTCGAATATTATTATTATTATTATTACCATGAACCGGGCACAATCCAGACACCAGGCTGCTACTGAGAGAATCTAGTACCAGCAGGACAATTGCGTAACACATTATCAATCGGAATCGGTTTCAATTTGACAGTTCAACAACATTCATTGCGTTATTTACGTGTTGAGCCGACAAATTCTTCGAACTTATGAAGCAATGGGTTAGTAATTTGCTTCAAAGAGATTCAGATTCCGATTGATAGTGTGTTACACAATTAGGCTGCAGTTTACCTACTCCGATATTTTTTTTTTTTTTTCAAATACAATGTTGCCCCACACTAGGAATTTCTCCTTTATTGTGGGTGCGTTTACAAACATTTACACATACACAAACAGCCAGACCCGGAACAACTACTTGTAGGTCATACAAATATTTGTTCCGTGCGGGAATCTAACCCGCGACACGCAGCGCAGCAGTCAATCGCTTAACCACTGCGCCAACCGTGCCGTCATGGAACCCTGGACCTCATGCTCAGCAGTAGCATTACAGCAACGATGCAGTTTTTAAATACACATTATTCATATTTTTCCAGACCTGTAGAACACATCGATCTTCAGCTACCGAAGTCTGAAAAGGAGCTGCCTCCGCCGCCAGTGATCGTGCAGCCAGAAATATTTCAGTTCAAGGAGAAGCGCGTCCAGTCACTTGGTGATGAACCCGTCGAGTTCAAGAAGAGAAAGTTCAATAACCCCAAAAGAAATATGCGTCAAAAAGTAGATGATGACTGACATAAGCCAATTAAATGTGTAAATATAATCAAAATACTGTAATACAATACTGTTTTTACTGTGTGTAAATCTTTCCATTCTCTCCGTCCGTCTTCTCCTAATTATTTCATGAAAACATGACGTTTCCCAGGTAATATTACAAAAGAGAATTATTATGTTGATCATCTATTACCACTTAAAGGAGTGGACCCCCCTTAGGTAATAGGTAATACGGGCTGGTTTCCGCAACTCCACGTCAATGCGCGTATTTTGCGTACGGGTGGGAAAATCGATCATTCGATCCACCCCAGCTCCTCAAGGAAGGCCAGCAACGCCTTGATGTTACTGACCGTCTCACGTAGGGTACCTGGGTTACCGAAGTATTTTGCCCCGTACGTGGCGACTACCGGGCAGCTTAGAAGCACATGTGCCACTGTCTCGTCATCCTCCATGCAGGCCCTGCACAGCGGACTGTCTGTTACTCCTATGACAAAGAGGTGCTTATTAAATGACCCGTGGCCAGTAACCGTACGCAGATTTTGTTTAGTTAGACGGAGAACCTGTTTCGTGAGGCGGCCATCCATTGCGGGCAGTGCTTCCTTAGCCTGCCTGCACTCGCCTTGTTCCGTCCAAAGTTTGTCATGTTTATCTCTGGTGCGTTTCCTTACCAGAATGCGTAGATACCCGAAGAGGAGTGGCACGATGGGCTCAGGTCCCACTGGTGCCATGCTCGACCCCCTTCTGGCAAGCTCGTCGGTTGCATCGTTGCCTACCGAACCGCTGTGTCCTTTTATCCATTGAATGGTTATTTTATTGAGGTTACCCACCTGGTTGAGGCGCTGGTGGCACTCGTATATTAGCCCAGAGTCGACTGTATTACTATTCAGCGCTTGCAGTATAGCCATGCATCTGAGAGTATGCGGATTCAGTGATCCTTCACTTCCCTGGCCATGATGGCTGAAGCGGCCGGAGAGATGCCCATGCATTCGGCGTGGACCCCTCTTACAACCACACGGTGGCCGCCTTCAGCACTTGCACTTTACACACGATCTCCGTTGAATCTCGCACCGGTGAGGTGCTCCGCCATTGATTGGCCTCGGGGTAAGCACAGCCGTTACTCCAAATATAAAGCTTACGAAATCATTTGACCACTAAGTACCTACATCTGTTTATGCTACACAGTACTCCCAATAGTAGCTTGATAGACTTCTCAAGTAGGTAACTATTACTTTGACGTATACCCTATTGGGGACCCTGTCGGTTTTGGAGTGATGACACTATTTAATTGACCGGGATAAGTGCCTCCTTTGTTTCTTCACTCATTGGGCATGCTCAAATCGTATGTGTTATGATAAATTTTATGTAAAGTTTACCTTTTTAAAACTTCGGTGATCTTAAAAGTAACTAAAGTAATCAATCATAATCAACTCAGCATACAAAACTGTATAGTGCTGGCCATAGCCCTCTCACAACACCCGATTCTCCGCCTTCCGTATCCAGCATGTCCCGGCTAACTGCGGTCTCTCGGCGGTCTATACAACATGTAACGTTAAATGCGCAAAACCTGGAAATAGTTTGATCAGAATAACGAGCAGAATTAATTGAACTACTTTTTGATATAGGTCACATTTTAAAAAAAATCTTCATTAAAAACGTTGCCTTGTCTATTTATTAATAGTTCAAGCAAGCCAATGTCAGCGCGGCGCAGCGGCCCGGTGACGACTCCTGCCTCGATAAAGCGTCGTCGCAGACGGAAGAAACGATCAGAATGGCCAGTAAAGCTAAAACAGCACATAAAACCTTTACAATTTTTTAAATTATTTATTTTCTCTCTGAAATAGGTCAATTGAATTAAAAATCAGTTGAGGTGTCTGAGGTTTTGCGCATTTAACGTTACACGTTGTATAACTGGAGGGCATGCAACGCTACGCTTACCGCAGATACTTCTGCTCCGACGGGCATCGGTCCATCGACAAATACGTCTGCCCACTGCCGCTTCAGCTTGCTAACTATGTAACTAAAGTATAGTGCCACCGCCCATCCCCTATGGTGATGATAGAAATATCATTTCACATTGTCAAAGTTAAAGTCATGTCAAATGATTGGTTGTTATTCAATCAACCAGTTTTTGGGTGGTTTTTGTGTGCAGTGCGGCTAGACACATAAGTATCGTGTGTTTCTGCAACCGTAACATCAGTGCGGCAAAACACATACCGTGTGTTTCTGCAAACGTAACATGAGTGCGGCAAAACATACCATGTGTTCCTGCAAACGTAACATGAATGCGGCAAAACACATACTGTGTGTTTCTGCAAACGTAACATGAGTGCGGCAAAACATACCTTGATTTCCGGCAAACGTAACATGAATCCGGCAAAACACATACTGTGTGTTTCTGCAACCGTAACACGAATGCGGCAAAACACATACCGTTTTTTTCTGCAACCGTAACATGTGTGCGGCAAAACACATACCGTGTGTTTCTGCAAACGTAACATGTGTGCGGCAAAACATTTAAATTTTTATGGGGTCAGCGACCGTAGATAGAGTAGTAACTTGAAATACTCATCTATTTAAGAAAACAGTTTTTTTTTTGTAAACTTCACAGACGTAATGGCTATTGATATCTAAACACGATAAAACAATAAATAAAACTGAATGTCTCAACTCATACTTCAACTAACTACACAACAAGCGCAGCGGTCGCTATTCCAAAATATCATCAAATCATCATCATTTCAGCCGAAAGACGTCTACTGTTGGATATAGGCCTCCCCCAAGCACCTCCACATCGACAGGTTCTGTGCTTCTCGCATCAAATCATACCGATATTTTATTATTTTATCGTGTTAAGACAAAGATACCCATCTCGACTCTGCAGTCTATACAGGGATATATGTCAGTGCTATACAGGGTCAAACTAAAGTAGCTAGCGAGACCCTGCCGTCTCGCTAGCTACTTTAACTTGACCCTGTATAGCCTGACGACTTGGAATCAAAATAGAAGAAAAAATATATTGGCTGTGTTAATTTTGCGGGTAAAACTGAGTAAAACATTTACATTTCGAGTAAATTATCAAAGTCGCACAAGGTTATTAAAGTCACCTCGTTTTACCGATAGACACCTAAGTAACGTCACTCGTGAGTTCACACCTAGTGAGTCGAGGTTACAGGTTCTTTTGCTAAAATCCTGTTAGAATAGGTATGGTAAAAGTTGTTGTATGTCAAAGTTCAGTTCCATTTTAAATACAAAAATGTCAGTTTTAACACGTGGGTCTCGGTAATCTACACTAATATTATAAAGAGGAAAGATTTGATTGTTCGTTTGTATTAAATAGGCTCCGAAACTACTGGACTGATTTGAAAAATTGTTTTACCATTAGAAGCCGACACTATCCCTGATGAAAATAGGCTACATTTTACCGCGGGAAAATGCTTCATTCCTACGGGAAAACGGGTAATATATACTACCCGTTGTCCTATAGGACAACGGGTAGTATGAATTATCCTTCCGTACTTGATCACATAACTTCTAAACGGCTGAACCGATTGGGTTGAAATTTTATATGGGTATTTTGATGATTTCCTGGATTATTTTAAAAATACAATTGGACCCGGTAGGTGGCGCTGCTGTCGGTATGTCAACTACTAAATATTTTTAAGCGGCGGGATTTCCGAATTCTACGCAAACGAAATTGCGGGCGGATGCTAGTCATAGATACAACAATTAGTATACTAAATGAGTACCTACTTCGTGTCAAAGCCAGGCTGATCCCTGCCGACTTTCGAGGCACGAAGAAAAATGATATCCATAAGTAACAGGTAGGTAGGTACCTGGTACCGGGAGCTGTGATAGGCTGACATCAATTATCATTCAAGCTAGGTACACGATTAGCCTCAACATTACTGTGATACTATGAGCAATGATGAGATAATTTATTTTTATGATGACATAATATTGTGTATTCAATGATTACCTAACATGGTTTTATTCACATAGGTACCTAATGAGATACCAGTCTGAACTTCTAGTCTTTGCAGATAAGTAGATACTCGTACCACCTAGCTAGGTAGCGTAGCTGTCAACTGAAATTACACAGTAGATGAAAATAAACTTCCACAGAATATGAAAAGTTAAGGAAATAGAAACCATACTTGTTGTAATTACTCGCCTTAGTAAGTCTTCACCTCGATACAGAAGCGTTACCCTAATTTGAAAAATGTTTACACTTTGTGTTTAGAGAAGATATGGGTCTTCGGAAAATGTTTGTGTAACTTTTCTTAACTGATATTTTAATATTGAATGAATTGGTTTCTTGTTTCATTTTTGATCTTTCATTTTGACAGTTCAGCAACATTCATTGCGTTATTGACGATTTTGAGCAAACAAATTTTTCGAACATACTCGTATGAAGCACTGGATTAGTAATATCCTTCAAAATTATTCAGATTGTGATTGAATGAGTGTTACGCAATTAGGGTACTGGCCTAGCGTATCACAGAGTTTCAATAGAATACAAGGCCAGCCTATACTGGTTTTGTTACCACAAACGTGCAGCCTACTGTAGGTACTGTACCAACCTGTATTGTCTGCAGACTGTGTGTGGGTGTGTTATTCTTTGTTAGTAGATGGTATTGTTTTACCGTTCCAAGACCTTGGATAGTGAAGAAAGAACTTGGATAATTAATCTGGACTATTCTTCACAACCTTGGCAGGTAAGAAGAATGATGGGTACAAATTAGTTATTACCAAAAACATTTCACAAACGCGATTTGAATACCTACATACATGCATGGTAGCTGCTACCCGAACACAAAAGTCTTTATTATGTATTCAACAGACGTCCCTACAGAGTGATACTTTTATTGATGCAAACACGTCAGCAGGATTCAGGATCTAGTGTTTTTTTTAAATAGGTAGATACCTGACTGCCTTAATGCTACATTCTTGTTAGTATATCCGTAGGAAGGTAGGTAGGTATCTATTATTGTATTTGATTTTAGATACCTATGTATTTATCTACTTAGGTTAACTACCATCATGGAGTTGCAGGTAGTAGGTATTGGCCATTGCTGCCTGAAATCTTAAAATCAAGTAGGGCTCCGAAACCTGAAAAAAACTGAAGATTAGCTACCTAACATAACCGAAAAAAAAAGGTAGGGGAGCATGTTGACTTATGACTGCATGGTTTCGGAGGTCCTCGATGAACTCTCGACAGTTATTCAATCCACAAAATTATCATTTGAAGCAAAATTTAGTGTTCAGAAACAAGATATCGATCCAATAGCACTATGCACTATCGAATAGATAAACTCTGACCAAGAAACCTCAGAAGCCGAGGGTTGAATTAAATCAAGTCTTATATGAAAGCAGATGGCTAAGAAAAGCCTCTGTACATTTCTGTGCTTGAAGCATTAAACAAATAAATAAATAATGGGTAAAAATTATAAAGCTGGAAAGGAAGTATCTACCTAGGTTATACTGAAATTACGACTGAAAGTAATACCTATCAATGTATAAAAGAAAAATATATAGATCGGAACTAGCGTAGAAAAAGGAGTACGTCGAAACCTAAGGTGATGACACCAATTTTTGTTGGAATATTCGTACCTTGTTGAAAATATTAAAACTTCCTAATAATTAGCATATTGCATGGTAGTAGATATGGATAATACTAAGACACCATTTCGATAGTACATAGTTGCTAGGAGTGCAGGTAGTAGCATACGACTAGTTTCAGTTGTTGGCACTGCAAACACAATCCTTACATACTCGTAGTACCTACATAAAATAAATTCGCCGAAATGTCTGTACGCGCATAACTTCCGAATGACTGAAACAAATTGGATAAATCTTTTTTTGTTGTGTTCTGTATTGCCAGGACAAGGTTTTTGTGAAAGAACATTATCAGAAATTCGAAAATAAGCATTGCACTGAAGCTGGGGCGGGCCGCTGGTTAAAAATAATTGACAGAATTATCCATGCTTTGTCAGTTTTCGGAACATTGTTCTTTTAAGCTGAGTGCCCGGAACGAAGTGTCATCGTTTTCATACTTTTCAGTAGCTACTTCCTTACCCGTCCCGCAAATGTCAGCTATATGATTATTATTACGAGTATGTATCAGACTTATTTTGCATAGGTACAAATGAGAATAGTTGCTAATCGCGTTCTCATGCAGAATAATACCATAAACAAACCTAAGCATAATCTGAACTTATTATAATTTTGTTAAAATTCATATAAACAAACAAGCCTCCTTGATTTATTATAATAGATTAGCACCCACTTTAGGGGCCCGTGGCTAAATAATAATAGCCGCACAGGTCGATCGATCAGGTTAAGCTACGCTTGTCGCGGTTGGTCTGTGGATGGGTGACCATCTTTACATACCGAGACTCCTCCGTGCCTCCGAAAGCACGTTAAGCCTTTGGTCCCGGCTGTCATACGTAGATCTTTGACAGTCGTTACGGGTAGTCAGAAGCCCGAAAGTCTGACAACCAGTCTTACCTAGGGGTATCGTATTACCCAGTAACTGGGTTGTGGAGGTCTGATAGGCTGTCGCTCCATGTAAAATACTGGTATTCAGCTGCATCCGGTTAGACTGGAAGCCGACCCCAACATAGTTGGGAAAAGGCTAGGCAGATGATGAGATTAGCACCCACTTGCTACAGTTTTATTTGTTTTATAATAATTATAAACAACGTTATACAGCGTTACTGGAAAATAGAAAAATCCCCCAAAGCACATATTAATTTAAGAACAATTTTAGAGGACAGACATGTCTTTTTATTAGAACCCTTTATACCCGTTGTTTATAAAGGCTTTTAATACTTTTTCGGTAAATTAACGTGCCGACCAATTAGCCATTTCGGTCAGTTTCTCGATCGATCACAATCAAGGGCTTTTTATATTTTGGTAAAACAACAATTGGTATGAGCTGTTCGGGCTTATGTGACCGGGAACATGAGCTTGGCATGGGCTGTGTCTGTGTAACAACAACGATTATTTATATGAGTTCCCTAAAATGTGAATCGTTAGTGCTGAGAAAACTTGACAAAATAGTCAAACAAAAGATAAATTATTATGCCCGCCAAAAATAATAAGCTGTTAATGATGAAGGTGGTACAGGGAGTCTTTCGACTCATATTATTAGTTGAGTTTTCGCATGTCTACCTACATATATGGATTTTTTACTAAGTAACTATTCCATACTCATTACATACAACTCAAAATAAAATAGATCCGATTTAAATAACTCACAGTTTCTAAGTATAACGTGTTAAAAGTTACATTTATGTGACTGCCTATATTTTTTGCTGCTTTAGTGTTGGCTGTCGTCGAAACTTCTACGCGTCTATTGTCACACTATGATCCGGGTCCGATATGGAAATGAAGTACTATTAACTGTTAATGCGACATTGTGTATAACATTTTTTACATCCTTTATGCAGCATGTTGAGGACGGCCGGAGGATCATTAGTTTTTCCAATCACGGACGGGACGCGCGCCTCTGGGCTCCGTATATAAGCTGGAGCGCGGGAGAAGATGCTATGATATCAGTCGTCGCATCCATCGACTGCAGTCCTGTCTAGTATCTACTAGATTTGATTTGGTGCTGTGTCTTTGAGGAGGATTTACAAATCTTCAACATGTTCAAATTGGTGAGTTAAAAAAATCTTAACTAGTTAATTGGTGTGCTGTTTCTTGATTGTTTCTTATAGGAAAACGCATAAGTGATTTCAGATTTTTTCCCCCTTTTCTAGTAAGAAATTATATTTATTGTATAGTAGACAGAAGTAGCTTGGCGTGTATCGAGGGTTCGATTCCCAGGCTTAGGTGTGAAATGGACTTTTACGTTTGAATTATATGACTATAGGTAGGTATATAGGTATATCACGATCTTCTTCAAAGAGCTACTTATAGGATCAGCTATTGAAGTACGGTTATTATGTACGTTTTAAGGTTGATAGAACATAAACATCTCCACCAGTCCCTTCGGGAAATTAACTACAGATAAAAGATTATATCTTATCACACAATCTTTTATCTATAGTGGTGTGGAACTGTACAATAGGCTCGATTTCAAACAGAATTTGACTGAAGGGGACTGTTGTGTACCTAGTACTAGTAATAGGGAAACTAAGTCAAGTTTCCCTATTACTACCCGTGGAGGAACCTACTTTCAGTAGTAGTAGATAGTAGGTTCCTCCACGGGTAGAAGGTATAAATTACCTCATCATCAGCCTAGCCTTTTCCCAACTATGATGGGGTCGGCTTCCAGTCTAACCGGATGCAGCTGAATACCAGTATTTTACCAGTATTTTGACCTCCACAGATAGGCAGTCTCTCCATGTAAAATACTGGTAAGACTGGTTGTCAGACTTTCGGGCTACTGACGATCCGTAACGACTGTCAAAGATCCACGAACGACAGCCGGGACCAACGGCTTAACGTGCTTTCCGAGGCACGGAGGGTCTTGGTATGTGAAGATGGTCACGCATCCACGGACCAACCGCGGCAAGCGTAGCTTAACCTGATCGATCGACCCGTGCGGCTGTTATTACTTAAAATTAACTATGTAAGTTAAAAAAAAACTATTTCTAATTGGATTATTTTCTACATCAGTTAATGCTGGTCGCCTTCGCCGCGGCGCTGATGGTGAGCCCTGCAGTGGCCAAGCCTCAGGTGCTGGTGGACTACGGCTACAGCTACCCCGCCTACGCCTACAGCCCCTTGGCGTACACCTACTCCTACCCCTACGCCTACAGCTACAGCTACCCGCTAGCCTACTACTAGCACTAAATGTAACCACCCCACCCACCAAAGCGACGCGTAGCGGTTCTACGATATAAACACGACGTGTTAATAATAATCAGTATTTAAAGTCATTGCAAAATTTTATTGTGAATGTGTGATATAATTATGTTTTAATTATGTAAGTCTGAGGTATTGTTTTCAATAAATATATCTGTACTGAATTGACGCTTTTATGTTTTCCTGTCTTTATTCTTGTAGCTTCAAATTGTATCTGACTCTGTATCTTATTACTTTAAAACCACTTCATACCATTTTTGTAGGAATCTACTACATACTACTACCACCATACTTCATTCTCCGGACAAGCGGCGTTCGCGGTTCTGTTTGCCCCGCGCGTTCCTTTTGTAGGGTACTTTTGGGTACCGGTGTAACTACAGGCAGTAGGCACATTAGGCATTTCAGCTCTGTATCTAGGGTGGTAAGACATCTGCGATTGGGCTGGTATTATCATCATTACAGAGGTCCATAAGCGCCAGTAACCGGTGGGCCATCAGCTTTTTTCTATTCAATCCATAACACAATAAAAATACATAACTATTTTTATGCTCTCGGCATAATCTTACACATATCAGGAGATTGAGACCTACTCATGTATGTATCGTTAACGTTATCCCGCACAGCTTGCAAGCGAAACATATTTAAGTAGAAACTTACCTAATAGGTAACGTTAATACCTACGTTCGCGACTTGTGATTTACATTCTTAAATTAGACTGGGAGTTTCAAAAAGTAAACAATAGAAACATTTTCAGTTATGCAGTATAGTATAAAAAATCACAAAAAAAAAATCGCCAGTCGTAATAAAAAAACACGTAATAAAAAAACATTAAACTAACGGCTTGTTTACGTCGTAACACTTTTATACACGTTGATAGCTGAGTAGATGTCAACTTTTCGCCCTGCATATGTTGTCTCAAAAACCCTCTGGGCTCCCCTATTATTATTTGTTGTCTCTTCGAGACAGCAGACGTTAATAAAAGCATAAACTTGTACATTTTTATCTAAAGAATAATTGATCGTAAACTCGAAACTAGTTTGAACTAATCACGGTCCGATTCGGGCTGAAGACTGGGGCGCGTGCCCATCTGAATAATTAAGTTAGTTACAAGTTAGCTAAGAAACTGTTGCACGTAGGCTTTTGCTACAGATAACTAACTGAACCACAGACCCCAGTACAGAAAGTTTTTTCTTCCATACCTAAGTACAAACAGTCAAATTTCTTTAATAGATTTTCAACTTTCTCGCTAAAGCATAAGGTTCATACTTGATTTGGAAAATTTGACAGTTTCGGGTAGCTTGATGTGCTGGCGTCTGCACTTCTCTTTACTTTCTCAAAGTATTTCTATTAGTCATCATCTCCGTACGCAAAATACGCGCATTGACGTGGAATTGCGGACACCAGCCCGTGTTACCTATTACCTAGTCATCATCTCAGTAGTCACCCACTTTTTAGCCATATATCATCTTTCACACAGTCCATCCATCGTTTCTTTGGTCTTCTCCTACTCCCATAACCACAAATCCCCATTCATACCCAAAATTTTCCTCATGAGATTTTTAAAATTCCTCTCTATCATATTTCCATACCATGACAACCGGTTTTCACACAACTTTTCAGTCACCGGTGTCACTTTCAGTTTCACTTCGTCGAATACGACACAAATACTCATTTCTTATACTGTCCATTTGTGCAAAACCACACCACGAATCTGAGCATTCTCATCTACACCTTTCAGTAATCTCTCAGACCCCAGAACTTGCAATAAAAATGTGTGTTATGTATGTTACTATTCATACAAGCAAGAAACACTGAAATAAAGCTTTTCTTATCCTGTCGCTGTAAATAGAAATTACCCCGTATTCCCCGTTGGGGTAGGTACAGTTATACAACGTGTAACGTTAAATGCGCAAAACCTCAGACACCCCAACTAATTTTTAATTCAATTGACCTATTTCAGAGAGAAAATAAGTCATTAAAAAAATTGTAAAGGTGTTATGTGCTGTTTTAATTTTACTGGCCATTCTGATCGTTTCTTGCGTCTGCGACGACGCTTTATCGAGGGAGGAGTCGTCACCGCGCCGCTGCGCCGGGCTGACATTGGTTTGCTTGACCTATTAATAAATAGACACGGCAACGTTTTTAATGAAGATTTGTTGAAAAATGTGACTTATATTCAAAAGTGGTTCAATTAATTGTGCTCGTTATTCTGATCAAACTATTTTCACGATTTGCGCATTTAACGTTACACGTTGTATATTCATTTCACCAGTTATAAAATGTTTAATTCCCATGTAAGACAACGTAGACGTAGTAGAGCAGTGGTGGCCCAGGGGTATCGGCCCTGTATTACGAGTTGTAGGTCGTGTGTTCGAACCCAGGCAGGCACTTTACTTTGTGTAGGTAAATAATTTCATCAGCACTGCTCTCAAAATCGTGAAGGAAAACATCGTGAGGAAACCGGCCGTCCGGTTGGCTGTCCTAGAACCAAAAATTTGAAGACGTGGCATCCACCAACCTGCACTGCGCCGGGCCTGCGTGGTCGATTATGGCCTACTCCCTCTCACCGACTGGAGGCCTGTGTACCAGCAATGGGAACAGTGTATATGCTGATTATGCAATGAAAGACATAATAGACGGCTAGGGTACAAATTGAGACTCCAGAAATTCCTATTAGCAAAACCCAATAACGCTTTGTTAACCTGAGGCCATGTGTATACTTCAATAACACGTCTCGCGTACAATCTAAAAAAAAAAAAAAATACGAGTTAAGTATTCAGAAATGTTTAGCATCGCAAATATTTTCTCTTAAATAAATAGTGATGAAAGAACTTAGTTCGACAATCCCCGCTAGATGGCGCATTGGTTGGTTTTAAATTGGTGGAAGTTTATTAATCGTTAAACCTTTAAAACGTCCTCCAGTAAAAGGAGTAAATTCTGAGATTATACACTCTTAATGGGAGAAGACGAACAATAGATTTTATTGGATTAGCTAACAGCCGGTCGATTCTGTAAAAACCTCACAGTGAAATCATAAGTGAAGTGAGCTTTAAGTGAGTAGTGTCAATAGTGTTAATCCCTAATGACAGCTCACTTCCCGCTCACTTCAACCAAGTTTTCACGGTGAGATGGTTACAGATCAATAAGTCACCGAATAAACCGATGATTGGTAAACAAGCATGCAATTTAAACAAGCATGAAGTTAAAACTAAACTACAAAACTGGCTGTATGATCAGGACTATTCTCGTACAGAAGCTCTTATTCACAACATAATGTAGGCACGTAATAATAACCACACCACACCACATCACACCACAACACAAACACAACGCACTATACCACAACACAACAAAACACACGCCACCACAACATAACATACCACACCACATCACAACACACCACTCCACACCACACACACCACATCTCCCTCCTTTAACACACATACCTACACATTAATAGCCGTAGTTAATTATAGGTTCATAATGTTATCACACATATATATAAGGATTTTTTGTACACGAAGTTACAGTAGAATGCTGACTCCTAAGTCACAGGGTCCCCCCTAGTTTAGGAGGCAGGGTTTTCACTATTTACGCAACCTTTGTTTCCCAAAGTTTAATGTTCCTATGAGTATATTTTATGAGCTTTGTGTATTAAGGTTTTTGTGTTAATAAACTTATTTTATTTTTATTTTTTATTTTTATTGGTATGGTATGGTATGGTCCATATGGTCGCATCATTGACCACACACACGGCAACACGCGCGCATAATGTCTACTCGTGGTATTAATCGGGATGACATAGTCAATGACACAATAATGGTGGCATTACAAGGCCATACTTACATCAGTCCTCGTACCGCTCATGCTCATTTGTATGCCGTTGCAACAGCCCATCCTTTGACAACACAATGATACCTAATCCGCCTTTGGGAACTCCATTAACGTTATCACGACTTGTCATCGATCAAGGAAAATACCTTGGTGTTACGGATTAAAAAGTGTGAACATATTAGGAGGTAGCTGCTTATATTTTAATAGGTAAGTATGTATATACCTACATATTGAGGTATTGTGTTCCAATGTCAGTAGGTATCCTATGGATTGGACGGAAGTAGCCTTCTGTGAGACCGTGATGGTCAAGAAGGAGGCCGCTGAGCGGGATCAGGAGAGGGCTGATCCTGCTCGGAGAAGGAGGCGTTGGGGAGACAACCGCCTTGGCGCCTAATACGCCGAAACCCGCTTCCCAATCAAGGTATTTGGACCTTTGAGGTTACGGGCGCACAGAGTGGGGACTGTCCGCCCACCAAGTGACCCCAGGGAAGACGGTGGCATAGTGGTCACGTGCTGTCGAGCATAGCCAGGGAACCCAGGGAAGGCCCCTTTATAGTCTCCCCAGGGATGTGCCTTACCGGCGTTGCACAGGAGGTTCCGGAATTGGTCTTCTAAGAGGAACCGGGACCACCCCTATGTGCTGATGGTGATCACCGGGGTGGCTTTAGTGAGGTAAAAATCCCACACTCCACGACCTCCCTCCCCCGAGGTTGGGTGCCTTTTGAAGGTTTCCCCCCCAAAAAAAAAAAAGGTAAGTATCTTATGGAAGACAGTGCAGTGGTGGAAAACTGCAACTGTTATTCTAAATTAAATCGGAAACATGATGATTATATTATTATCTAGTTTTTCTGTCGTTAGATCGTTTTTGTTGTTGTTGTATCAACTTACTGTGCCAAGTTAACTTACTAGATAAGTAGACATTATGGCGACCGCTAGTCTGTTGGTTATTTATAGGGGTAATGTGGTAGATTGTATATCTTTATTTATTTATTTAAACTTTTCGCACACAAAAAGGTACTTAGACATTCTCTACCAGTCAACCAAGGGTGGTGAAGAGATTAGATGGCGGGTGCTTTCTTTGTCAAGAGCAGATTTTCAGTGCATAACACGTATCTACCTATTATTATAAGTTTTGGTTTGTTTATAGGATATCGTTTGCCTCTACTTGAAAACTATCAAAGTAGAAAAAAAGCCCAGATGTGATTAGGTATATTATGTAATTATGGATTTAATTACTTTTTTTTATCTCGATAAACCATACATTTAGTTAAGTATTATTGCAATAAACCTGTCACGAAGCAAAATATTAACATAGACAAGACAGTTCATTTTAAAATTTCTCGCACCAGTTGCAACCTCAAATAAATAACAAATAAGTAAATGAACAACATGTATCATTTCATTAAAAACTCTAAAGCTAAAATCATAATAGAGTTTGTCCTTGGCCATTCTAGAAACTGCAGTAATATACAATGAGTGGACTCAAAAATGTTTCTAACGTTTACATTAGAAGAATACATAAGTGGAAACCATGGTAATAGCCATAAACATGGCATAAGTTCTATCATATTTTTAGTTCGTCTTTATATAGGTTTATGTTGATGCTAGAGTCTGGCTATCGTAGTCAGAAATAGATACATTGACTAATCCTTTATAATATCTACCATGTCAAGTGCTCATGACACCTACAAAACTCTTATAAGAAAAATCTTTTAAGTACAAATTATATACAGCATGGATTGTGTTGAGGATCCTCAGAGGTCATCTAACCAGACTGTATGACTAGACATCAAGAGACACAGCATAAGATGATCTATTACTTTTTGATTTTTAAGATAATGCCAGTTCATAGGCACTTCCTGTAAGTAAAACGTTATATAGGCTAGTCAATCTCTGCTACGTTTGCGTTTCCCGACTCTGGTTGGTTACATCTTAGGCCATGAAGTTTGTCTACCTAACTCCTCTAAATTTCAGTATCTATTCTTATAATGTAAACTAGTTTAAAAGTGTAACAGGAGATAATGTTTCATTGATGATTTAAGTACTTTTATAATATTTAGGTATAATACACGGTGCTAAAACATTTATACGAGTAGGTACTGAATTTTCAGAAAGCGGATGTTCTAATCGCTGAAGTTAACATTGGCGCCGATTCACCTGTTCACAAACTAAACTAAATTTAAGTTTAGTGCATCTTTTTCTTTCCATTTCATTATGAAAAGGACAGAAGAGAAATATTAGTTTAGTACGTAATTAAAAAATTAGCTACTAAAAATACATCAATTTACGTCAGGCGCTGACTAATTTGACAGGACTAAACCAATATTTCTCTTCTGTCCTTTTCTTAATGAAATAGAAAGAAAAAGATGCACTGAACTTAAATTTAGTTTAGTTTGTGAACAAGGGAATCAGCGCCTTTTTCTATTTTGTTAATACTTATAATTTACATAAAGGAAATGATCTTGTATTTTATTGGTATTACACATTTATCTACATTTAGTAGGAGAAAGGTTATTTTCTAAGTAAACTAAAAAGTTACGTAGAAGAGGAAGTCGATAAGCGCTGATACTAGTCTACATACCTACGTAATATATTATGCCTCTAAACATTATAGTTATAATTTTCCTATGTATCAAGTAAGTTGAGTTAGATATAATTCACAATTTAGTTTTCTACCAGTCAGAATAATTTCACAACACAGTTCACCGTATTCCTCGCACTGAGTTTAGAAGTAACAAAAACATTCGAGATGGCACTTTTAAACACTTGTCTAGTGAACAGTACTTTATAGTTCATGAGTCTGTTGAGATAGCGTTGTTCACGAATGTTCAGGTGTTTGGAAGTTTAGTGTTTAGGCGACTTCTAGGTCAGAATCGGAGTCGTCGGTGTAGGGGCGCGGCGTGGGAGGCGCGGGCGGCGCGTGCGCGGGCGAGTGCGCCGGCGACAGCGGCGCCCGCGCCATCAGCGGCGCTCGTCCGCATGCGCGCTCCTCCTGCAACTTCCGGAGCCGCTCCTGCTCCTCACGTTTCTGCTTGCGCCATTTCGCACGACGGTTTTTGAACCAGACCTAAGAAATAAAATAATATTTCAATAAACGTGATTTTAAGATTGCTGGAAAGTTCCCGTGTCTCCTAGATCATACTAAGATGTCACTTGGTGCACTTTTCAAGATCTTTTTTATTCATGAAAATATGCATGACTGCAATATGATGACTAGAAAATAACATATGTACCTATTAATGACGTTCAATATAATCTTATTCCGATTAGTTGCTATATTAAGTTCCCTTCAAGAACTTTTCCTGAACCTAGTGGGTAGGTACCTAAAAGTGAAATCTTACAGAAATTTCTAAAACTGTTTATGAATATTTGCAAATAAAAGATAATAAATACAAATTCTATCAACCGATTTCATGTGCCTATTATCTAAATCTGTATATTGATTCAGAAACTGAACAATACATTTTTTCTGTGAGGATAAGAAATAACAAAGATCTAAATATACGGTGTAATGTCATAACTCAAAGGTTTCTTAAATATTGAATCATTCAGTACGGTAGCTAATACGAGCCGAACCGATCTCTTGTAAGCGATCAATTGATTGTTGTACACCGTGTTATCTACGGACAATTGGAACGACCCAATTTTGTAGCAAACATTGACCGAGCTACTGAACTACATAATAGCAAAAAAAACCTCAAAGCTAGTATTGTTGTTGAGGTATCATTGATATTTCCCGGTAGAGAGGGGCTGCGCGGCCGTGCTCACACTCGAGTGGGCAAGCACAAGTGTGAGATGTTCCCAGACTGCGGGTGGTCGCCGTCGCCGACTGTCCGGCTGGCGAGCCATTGTAGCACCTCGCCGTCACAACACTGAGACCAGCCTTCTTCCCTTTCCAATCAGTGCACACGAATTTATTTGTAATCTCCCATTTTCTTTACAAGACTGACGTACATTGATGTTGTATCTGAATGTAAATATATTGGAACTCTTTACAAGAAACTATCATGCGTGAAGGGCTAGCGAAACAGATTCTTAATACCTTGTTGATTCATAAATAAATATCAATTCTAAAAATATAATTTACTTGGGCAAATATTTTAAAAGATATTTCTTAGAATGTAATTTAATTACATTACCTACGGCTGATTTCTACAGATAATTTTTATTCGTGGAATAAAATTGACGTCTGACAGTTTTTGTATGGAAGAACTGTTAAAAATTCAAAATTATTCCTCCGATAAAATTATCTTGCGTTGAAAAAATCAGTCCTTAGAAAAGAAAATTTAGTCTCTAGATCCATGAATTTCAAAAGTTCCTAGCTTTTTATGCTAGAAAATACAGGGTTGTTAATTAACAGTTTTCATTAATAATAAATTCATGAAAACTATAAAGCATTCAAGCCCTTTTAAAACACCTAATTAAAATTAATGTTTCACGACCTTTTTCCAAAAGATAAGACAAGTCGATCCGTCACCGGATGATATACCATACAAAATCTACATTTTAAAAGGGGCATCCTGAGCTCATTCAATAGGAACCTTTAAAATTAATTCGTTAACGATAGCACCATTGTCGGAGTTAATTGCATTACAAGAGTCGGTCGGCGGCCGACAAGGGTCCCATTAACTTTCGATGAAAGAGTGACCGGGTTTTCGCGTTGGGCGCCCGCCTGCGCCCCTCCGCTCATTGGGCGCCACTCGAGCGGCAAATATGAGCGCTGCGCACTGCCACCGCCAGACACCGGGGCTCCGCGCTCGCCGGCTCCTTACACCCGCTCGCACTATTCGCACCCAACTCCTTTGTCATTCCTCACCCACAACAAGATTAGCCCGATGTTCTTTTGTGTTCTACTGATTGTGTTTGGTTTAACTCGTTTGCTGTTTTCATTGCAACCGATGAGTTCATTTTCTGCTATAAAAGCACCCCCGTTGCCTGCGTATCCTTAAGTGCGTTAGGTACTTATCTGTTTGTGAGATATACAAACATTGGAATCGACAAAATTGGTCATTTATTTCAGAGGTCTCCACCAAGACTGGGTCTGCATTCATATTCAATTGCTTAGCACCATGTGATAGCTATTTGGGCTCACAGTTGATCCGGTTCACCAAATAGCACAATAATCAAACGGGCAGCTGTCTTGCTGTCTTAACAGCAAGACGGTTGTGGCACGACACGAAGGAGATACTGGGTAAAATTGGATGGTTTCCTTAAAAACCGGAAAGAGGAAGTTCAATTTTTTTGAATCGTCTCCCAAATTAATTGTCATACATCTTTTCTTTCACAAGGGCCAGGGTATCTAATAATAATTCGCAGTGCATGAGCATCAAAGAAAGAATAAGAAAAGAAAGAAGTGTGAAAGATTTTATTCAGAACCGGATTTAGGGAAACAATATTTTGTAACTCTATAAATCTGTTTACCACTACTTAGTTCCTATCATGTCCTTTTCTGATAGGGAAAAGTTTAAAACTGCTATATAATAGGATCACACATATAACATTATAAATTGAAGCCTTTCATTCACCAGAGACCTATTGTTGATACGGGTACCTAGATTAAAATAGATTAGCTTCATGAAGCGACGTCGAAGCTCTCGGAAGCTTATAGGCACAGCTTACATTGGAAGTTTGATATTCCCCATTGTTTTAGTTCCATTGAGGGCGTGGAGAATTCCCAAATTCTATTGTACGCCACCGCTGCAGCGGACTGGCATCATGCATGCATAATTTCAATGCGGTAATGTTCATTCTGCTGAAGACAAACACGGTATTGAAGAGCTAAACTATGACGATATAACGTAATCATAACTAGATGAAACGTTTAAAATTTAATAGCACGTTCATGTAAGCTAGTAGATACCTATAGCGTTTCAAGAATGTTTTTTGTATGATATGATAAGGTATGGTATATCTAAAAGCGTCTTCGTAAATAGGTATGTCTTACTTCCGAACTTGCTACGAAGACTAATAATGATAAAAAAGGGATACCATGTTTATGAATAACAGATAAGTTGGTTTTGGCTGGAGAATGACGTGTGCTGTGTGTGTGTGTGTAATTAAGTATTTATTAGTAAAACAAGCCTTGTGAAAAAATCCTTATAGTGCTACTAACCTCTTCTGTGCAAAATTGATGCTGCTTCTAGAACCCGGTTTAGGCTGTGGGTTGTCCGTCAGTGATTGAATTTAAGTAGATTATAGAAATAGGCGTATAAGGGGCTTATGGCTAACTAATAACAGCCACACGGGTCGTTCGATCAGGTTAAGCTACGCTTGCCGCGGTTGGTCCGTGGATGGGTGATCATCTTCACATACCAAGACCCCTCCGTGCCGGTAAGCACGTTAAGCCGTTGGTCCCGGCTGTCATTCGTGGATCTTTGACAGTCGTTACGGGTCGTCAGTAGCCCGAAAGTCTGACAACCAGTCTTACCAAGGGGTATCGTATTATCCAGTAACTGGGTTGTGGAGGTCAGATAGGCAGTCGCTCCATGTAAAATACTGGTATTCAGCTGCAACCGGTTAGACTGGAAGCCGACCCCAACATAGTTGGGAAAAGGCTAGGCAGATGATAGAAATAGGCGTATAAGGTATAGTTCCGTGACATGATTGTTGGACAGTGCATAGTTTTAACTGCTTACGATAAAAACCAGTTTACAAGACTGAGATGTTCTTCAGAGGACTTGGAGGATGAAACTCAACACCCATGCATGCGAATGAAACCGCAGGCAAGAGCTAGTAAGACATAATTATTATTATAATCAAAGGAAAGGAGGAGATGATAGGTAGATGAGAGATGAAGGAGGAGTTTATGTAAAACACGATTTTGAATACGATCAACAAAGTCATGTCAAGAAATCTCACGCTGTAGAATATTAAAGTCCGCTTTAATTAAAATAAATAAACAAGTTTAAACGTTGAAGTAGTGGTTCATTAGGACAGTGCGGTGCACGGTGGTAGGATGTGTCGTGTGGGAAGACAAACAGATGAGACGGCAGGGCGGGGCGCATGCCCGCGGCGATGTGCACCACGCCTCGACGCCTGCCCACCCCACGCACCCCAAACACTAACTACTTAGCGGGACAGTAGCCCAGACATAACACAACTATAAATTGCTATAGTCACTACCATAACACTTAAACTCAATATTTTGCTGATATTACCTTGAAAATTGCAGTCAGACGCTTCTCTTACTTATTTTCTGAATAAATCACTTTGTAGACGACCCACTATAGCAGTGATATTAACACAGTAGAGTAATGATATACCAGAAAATATCTTATGAATTATTTTGTGTATTTTTCACAAAGAATCCTAGCCTGTTCCCAACTACGAGTATGTTGGGGTGGCCTCCAGTTGACCCGGATGCAACTGAAATCGGTATTTTACATAGAGCGACAGCTCTGATCTGACCTCCACAACCCAGTTACTGGGTAATACCTACGATACCTCTTGGTAAGACTGGTTGTCAGACTTTCGGGCTTCTGACTACCCGTTACGACTGTCAAAAATCTACAAATGACAGTACGAACCAACGGCTTAACATGCTTTCCAAGACACGATAAGCCGTGATGTATGTGGTAATGGATGATCACCTATCCACGGACCGACATCGGCAAGCTTAACATTAGATCGACCCGTGTGGCTGATATTATTTAGCCACAAGCTAATTTTTCACAAAGAATGTCCTGGTAAATTGCCAATTTCCTTGGCTAATTGCGACAAAGCAAATCAATTACGTAACTAGGTACTCAATTTTGTTGTTTGATTTTGCCAGTCAATACCTAAGCCTTGCAAATTCAGTGTCTTTAATAACCTGACATTGTAATATCCTGACATCAGTGGATTTTTAAGACAAAATTAATAATAATAGGCATATGCGCATTGACTTAATTTAAATGGTGAAGTGGCGCATATATACGCATTTGCATATCTAGATAAGTAGATAATTAGATCTGCGCCACATCGCTGTAACGCTATTTGCACACTGACGCGAACCGCCGAGAAATGCGATACTTTTTTTGTAATATATCTAATAAACGGCTACACGGAGGGCTACAAAGTGCGATTTTTGTAATAGAATATACCTAGCCTAATAAATATCTAGCCAAGCCTGGAAATGTTATAATATAATGTCCCATACCTAAATCACGTATTTCTATGTGTGGAGTTTGTTAAGAGGCTCTAACCGAGTTAACACCGTGGAACAAAATAAATAAAAAAACATATCGAATTAACAGTGATGAAGCGATTACTTTTGTGAATTATAAATAATAGGATCGTGGGTTATATTTTGGATTCGCAAACATTAATTCTATTCAAAAGTTTTCCTGGACCCATATCACGAAAAACTCAAAAATGTACCTATAAAATAT
>OX451390.1:13758028-13925301 GCA_949629135.1 Eremobia ochroleuca | reverse complement strand
TAAGAACCCTCAACCCTGATAGGTAGGAAGGGAGGAAGGTTGGTAACTCTGACTAAATTAATCATACTACATGATGATGAAGCACTGCTTCTAACTGCGACCTCCCCAGCCACGAATAACCTTTACTCTGTGCACCTTCGTATACATATTTTAAACGAGTAGCTAAGTTATACAGGTATATTATGTCTCCTCCACTTCCGAGGCATACCGGGTACATGATTACGACTCAGCCTTTTTGTGTCAATTGTGGAGAAGTGAGGGATTACAACTTGTACCTAACAGCGAACAAATTGAATAAGTTGTTTTGTCAAAAGTTGCGCCCGCGGCGTTCACGACGTGTTCGCCTTTTTGCAGCTTATGAGAATCGTATAACAATACCTAATACTCACACAGTAACATACATCTTGTATTATACTGATAAAGGGTAAAAAAAGGTTCTTGTCAATCTCTGGAGGTAAAAGAAATTAAATGGGTGTTATTAGATATAAAGCTGTCGTGAAAAGAACATTGAGTTAGATAAATACATATGCTCAATCAGGTTTACAAATAAAAAAAACAATAAACAATAAAACTTTAGTTACCTAAGTAACAGTCTGTGACAACTCGTACAAGTAGAGCACATGAGTTCCATTTTTCCTCAATTAATGAATACTCCAGTTACAGTCTCGAGCCTTCTAAAATATCTCTAGTGAGCTTTATTTATTAAATTAAAACAAAAAGTACTGTACAAAGGCGGACTTACCTCTTAATTTGGTGGAGTCGTTTCAGTCAGTTTTTAACTAGTCAGAAGTGTAGGTAATCCCGTGTTGAAAGGTTCCCATTAGTGATGTATGTACGAGGATGACCTTGTGCATTAATAATGTCCGCGGCTGAGTGACGTTGCGTAGACGAGTGTCCGTTCGGGGCGGGGAGGCGGCCGCGGCCACTCGCCAAATATTGACAAAGGTGGGAGCGAAACCCGAGCGGGGCTCTGTTTGCCTGTAATTGATGTAATTAGTCGTGTCGCCCAGCTGCCAACGATAAAACCTCCGATCCAATGTTTGAACAGTTAATATGATACTTTTACGAACCGGAAACATCTTTACGGTGTTCTATTCCGACAAATATTGGTCACTCGACGATGCGTGACAGTAAGTCAAGATCACCTGTAAAATCAAGGGATTTTTTTTTTCCAGATGAACGCAAACAATTTAAAATTCGTTTTCGAAACGACAAAAGTAAACACAAGCTTGTTGCCTCAGTTGTTAAAACAACAATCGAAAATACTTATTCTCTACTTGGGCAAAATATGAGCAAGTTGCGTGAACTAGGTTCCGCGTCAACTATCATGAGTATACCACACCACCTACAATGTGGGAACACTTATTGACATATCATAAATACGAATCATAACATCCGGGGATGTTAGTTGGATAAAATATCAATTCCGCATTAATATTGACAAAATGAAATAGCACTGAACGTGGGACAACACAATACATGTAAATAATACCCACATTTCGGCGGACTGGGTTATAGATGTCACCGGCTTGTTTCGCTGCGACAGTAAGCAGCTGCCAACCCCTCTGATACGAACCAATGGAAAATTAACTCTATATAATACGGCGATTATCCGCGTATGAGTTAATACAGGACACACACAAAGGGCATAAGCATTAAAATAGCTAACAATAGCCCGGATTATCCGGGGCTAACCTCCTGATTGCTAACAATGTGTTGTTCAAACCGCGTTTGCCATGCTGTAAATATTATATGGGTATCGCTGTACACATGCATTTATAAACTACACTGCGATGCAATGTACGCTTTTAAATACATGCACATAATTTCTCTGACGGTTGTTTGGTATACATAAAAAAATATAAGATGCAGTTGTGTAATTTTACTTCTTTCTTCGATTGCATTATTATATTGAGAAAGTGTGATACTTTCCTCAGCTAAAAGGGGGGGGGGCTAATGTAACATATGTATAACATCACACCTGATTTCTCCGGTTATACGATAAAGGTGTATCCACAATTCCACATAGTACTTACACCTACATTTCGCCAGATATGATTAAGTCCCATTTAAAAGGGGCGCTTATTATAATAATATTAAGTTATAATTTAATTCAACTGTTGTAAAAAGCTAACAGTCTTAAAATAATAATAATATATACAAGTATATAAAAAGGAGGGCAAATAATCAAAGGGCATCAAAAAATTCGTCTGTATCGCTGTCAATAGGAAACGTGCCCAAAAGGCTGGCAGCATTACCAAGTTGTATGGCAATGCTGATTCTTTGGCCAAAAAATAGGCCAGCCGTCTGATCACGTGATGAGTCGACCATCCGCTTGGCGAAATCCCGAAATAATAGGGCACTCGGACCGCATGGCCCTAGAGTTTCAACCCCAAACAGCTCGAACATATCAGTTCCAAAGAGGTTGGAGTATTTGCGCCGTTTGAGGTTTTCCGCACCTGCAGCAGCCGCACCAGCACAGCCCAGCATGCTTGGAAGATGGGATGGCGCAAGGGTGTCGACACACGTTGCATCCCACTCCAAAGGTCTACCTGCCTTCCAAGGCATTATGGTCGTTCCGTCTGGTCTCTTCCCATCGTCGCGTGCCAAGCCATTGGGTTCTAAAACAGCTGGCACCCCGGCGATGTCAAGAGCACGACGGAAATTATTAAATTATTATTATTAATTATTATAATTTTGAGTTTTTAATTATTATAAAATTGATGGGGCCGTGGCTAAATAATAACTGCCGCACAGGTCGATCGATCAGGTTAAGCTACGCTTGCCGCGGTTGGTCTGTGGATGGGTGACCATCTTTACATAGGTACCGAGACCCCTCCGTGCCTCGGAAAGCACGTTAAGCCGTTGGTCCCGGCTGTTGTTCATAGATCTTTGACAGTCGTTACGGGTAGTCGGAAGCCCGAAAATCTGACAACCAGTCTTACCTAGGGGTATCGTATTACCCAGTAACTGGGTTGCAGAGGTCATATAGGCAGTCGCTCCATGTAAAATACTGGTATTCAGCTGTATCCGGTTAGACTGGAAACCGACCCCAACATAGTTGGGAAAAGGCTAGGCAGATGATGATTATTAATAATAAATTAATAATCATCATCTGCCTAAAAAAATGATACGTTAATGTTTATTATAATAATAAACATTAACGTATCATTTTGGTAGCAGTTTCTGTAACGAAAACCTTCTTGAATTCAAGTAATTTTGTAAAATCAGTGGTTGGTCTACTCAAAGAACAAAAGAAAATATTAATCGACGGGTTACATTCTTTAATGTTTTTTAACTTTGGATCCGTTCTTAATAATTTAACATATGGCACATTTGAAAGTTAACTAACGAAGATATTCCTAATTTGTATTTATATAGTATAAGCACAACTCCCACCCACAATGACTCCTAACTACTTCTACGAACCCTCCACACAGTATCCTAGTCACCTATATCTAAATATTATTTTAATCCTAAGAATATAATGTTACAGTAATAACAGTGTTAGCAAAGCACGCGCTAACAAGATTGAGTGATGTAGGGCTAGGCTTCTTAGTGCCTAATGCCCTTAAGTACGGCGCCCTGGATGCACTAAGAGCATTAGAGCCGTGTGACTTACTGGAAATGGGGCTCTGGCTTGAGTATACGATTTCATTGTTGAGATTTACGAGTAATAAGTTCATACCACCTGCTTATGGAAAATTAGTATCTAACACGAATAAACCACAAACATGAAACCATTTTTTCAATATATTATAATATGTTAAACGACATGCAGTTAAAAGACCAAGAAAACGTAGAGAGTTGGTTTTATTTACCGACGGTAAAACTTTCAAACTTTTAAAACCATTCTACTTATCAGCCCAAAAGTGGTTACGTAACGTTTATACACATAACAAAGAAGGCGGATGTCCGAAAGTAACAACACAGATAGGAATACTATACAATTTTTTTATTTGACATCGAGAAATAAATACTTAGATGTCTTTTCTATGAAGGAAACATTTTTTATTGCTACACACTCACACAGTCACATATTATGTGTATCGGCTACGAACATGTGCTACGGCTACGAAACTGCTACACCGATTTCTCATCTACGAGCTACGGTCTACGTGTAGTCACATCTACTAAGATTTCTAAAACCTATTGATATTCAAGTGATTTTCTTCAATTGTGATGTAATAACTAATTAATATATTACTAGCAAGGTTCTACCAAATCATACCTATGTTACGAAGTTATTAAAAAAAGAAACTCTGTCGGCGCTAAAGTATTGAAGTTAAATTAAAAGGCAGAGGGATGGGATAGGCCGGGTTAATTCTGACCATAAGGGCGACTGACCTAGACTGTAGTCTGTATAGTGTACTCTTTACTTATAATATGTGTGCCAGTGTACCGGTTCGTAACCGCAGTCAAACCGTGCCCAGATAGTAGGTAGTCTAAATTCAATATTTTTTTTTTACTTTTTTAAATCGTTACAAATGGTGAATGTAATTATATTTTGCAAACAGCTGTCAACCTACTTTAGTAGTCAATTGAATTACAATAACGATAATTGAATTATTTATTTAAATGAATGTTATTATTGACTATGCATAATTATGACATTTTGTCATGTGGATTGCTATGCACATCACAGACAATGGGTTAATTAAAAAGTTCCTTACTACATAGTCATTTGACATACAACATATTACAACGTATTTAAAGCTAGACTATAATGTTTACGTCCAATGGCATGCCTTAAATGCTGGTTCCGTAAATCGGGGTGAATAGGAAATGCAGGGGTGAATCAGGATGAAACTTTAAAATGGATTTTAACGTTATTGGTTGCCAACAAGGACACTTAATCGTTAATTATAATATAGTAAACACATTAGAGACCTTTTGGCAAAAAACGATATTATTTCAATATTAAAATCCATTTTAAAGTTTCGGCCCGATTCACCCCTGCATTTCCTATTCACCCCGTTTTACCGTTTCTATTATTAATTCATTTCTCTAAATCATGACATTAGTTTACCTAAATATGATTAACGTAGATTGGAAACAGCATTCAAAGTTGTCAGAGACAAGTACCTTCATAAACTTAATTTTATTCTTCAACTTTGACGGAATTGTATGTGGAAAAGATGCAAGTAAGCATCCCAGGGACTCTTTACCAGTAGGTAGGTATGGGGTTAAGTACTTAAATCACAAATTCGATTTAGGTTTTACTTAAGATACATATTCATATATTTTATATTCTACTGAATAGCTATTGTAGCTACATAATGTTTAGGTAACTCTTCCATTGTAAGCGAAAGTACTTTAGAAGGCCACGGGCGGCAGCCTTGAAATCTCGGAGCTCTTTTGAAAGCGAACCTTTAGAAAAGAGCTCAATAGACCGTGACGATCATGAACTTAGAGCTCATAACTATCAATTTGTGCAACAGACATGTTTTTATTGATATTCATAATCATTATTTTATTATGATTTAAATTACACCAATTTTTTTTATGACTTTTAAAGGGGAACTTTAAAATTGACAGAAAAGTTGAAAGGAAAACGTTTGGATTGGTATGGGCATGTGATGAGGAGGGAAGAAACACATGTGAGTAAAAGAGTGATGAATATAAATTTTGATGGATGGAGAGGGAGAGGAAAAGGGGGCTTATGGCTAAGTAATAACAGCCGCACGGGTCGATCGATAACATTAAGCTACGCTTGCCGCGGTTGGTCCGTGGATGGGTGACCATCTTCACATAACAAGACCCCTCCGTGCCTCGGAAAACACGTTAATCTGTTGGTCCCGGCTGTCATTTGTGAATCTTTGACAGTCGTTACGGGTCGTCAGTAGCCCAAAAGTCTGACAACCAGTCTTACCAAGGGGTATCATTACCCAGTATCTGAGTTGTGAAGGTAAGATAGGCAGTAGCTCCATGTAAAATACTGGTATTCAGCTGCATCTGGTTATACTGGAAGCCGACCCCCAACGTAGTTGGGAAAAGGCTAGGCAGATGATGATGATAATGGAGAGGGAGAGGAAGGTCAAAGAAAAGATGGCTGGATTGTGTGAGGAATGATACGAAAGAGAAGGGAGGGAACCACAGCGTGACTGTTGACAGGGAGAATTGAAGAAGAAAACGTGCTGCGACGTCCCGGAGTAACTAACATGGGACACGGGCAGGAAGACGGTAATGAATTTACGTTTTGTAGCTGTAAAACTTTCTGTCTTCTTGCTAATAATAATAGTAATAATAAAACCATTTATTTTCAGGTAACAAAGACCCATAGATAGACCTTAACTTAAGTATACATATAACAATACAACAATTTATTGTGTTAGTAAATAAAACTTAAAGACTATGTTAGTATCACTTAGTAGCACTAAGTATTTGTGCGCTCCGGTGGCATTTATCCGCGAAAGCGGCGGAATACTACTCGTCCATGCTGTGGCCAAAAGCTTTCTTCCATCCAGTGGCGGGGCAAGACCTAAATTTCATGTGGGCAACATACATTTTGCGAGTAGTGGCGGTGCAAGACCTAAATTTCATGTGGGCAACATACATTTTGCGAGGCCCTCTGGTAACGCAAAAAGATGGATTTGAACAACAATTATTAGAAACTAATAATTTTTATTTATTATGGACAATCAAAAAGCTACAAAAAGACTATACATAAATTATTATAGGTAGGAAACAATGAAAGTGTTTAAAGTTTTAGTGATGCTTTAATTAGACGTTGGCAGGATATGCAAAAAAATCTAAAAACAGAAATGAGCGTGGACATTGGATAATACAAACAAAAAATAAATATGTATGTATAAAAGATGCAAGCTTGACATCTTTAGGATCACATATCCATAAGCAATTTAAATAAACAAATAGGGATAACATATATAAAATCAGCTAATTATTTACTTAATATTAATGGGTGGGAATTTATAAACTGAATTTTCGTACTTACAAAATAAGTCTTATTAAGTCTGTTTCTTAGCAAGAGCACAAAAACGGGTCTCAGTCGGTCGATTAATAAAAAACCGGTAAAGTGCGAGGTGGTTGGTCCAGGGATTCCATACAAATTTTTAGAAACTACTGGCACTAGCCCGACGATGGTTCCCCATAGTACTCGTAGTTAACGCAAATGGTGCTAGCCGAAATAAAAAAGAATTTGGTAAGTGTAAGGGTTATTGTTATATGACGAATAATATTTTTCGTCAGCTTAAACGCGACAAAAAATTTTGCTCGTCCTGCCTTCGAGGAGCGAGGCCCCTAGGAGCGCGAGGCCGTAGGCGATGGCCCACGTCGCCCACGCCTTACGCCGCCTCTGCTTCCATCACCTGATGCAGTTAGCAAGTTGGTATGATAGGAGTCCAAATAGAAACAGGCAGATGTTTCTGAAAAGTAGTTGAGTACATAATTATCTATGAAAAAAATTTGCTCATCAGAATAAACAAAATAAGTAGGTGTATCATAAATATAATGTAAAATGTGTAACAGTTTATGTAAATATTGATGTACAGACGCCAGCACATCAAGCTACTACAATCTGTCAGATTTCTTTAATCGATGTTCAACTTTATCGCTAAAGCATAAGGTTCAAAGTTAATTGGGAAAATGTGACAGTTTCGGGTAGCTTGATGTACTGGCGTCTGTACAAACAAATTTAATTTCTTATAAATCGAATTTGTTACTAAGTAAAAAGTGTTGAGTCATCTATTAACTTTAGTAATGCTGCACTACGTTTAATTGAAAGAGCTCAACATCTCTTGCAAACTGTGCTCTTGCTAATACCTATCTTATTACTTAAAGTGTTTCTAGAGATTTCAATATCCCATTCTTGATTATAGGTACCTACTCTTTTTTTATGTCCCAATGAAGTACTGTCTCACTGGGTGAAATAGTTGACAAAACAAACGTCAAAATGATTACTTACAAAGTTTGTTAAAATTAGCCGTTTGCACGTTGAATTTAACTAAGCGAATAATATCGCAAGGGTTTCAAAACTTGTAGTTTAATAGACAAAACTGCTTTTATAATCTATCAAAACGTAACGGTTGTACGAATTTAGTTAGTTAATTAATCTGGGTCATATAAAATTATCTTTATTTCTTCTTTCTAGTTTTAATATTGACGATTATGGAACAAAGTCGCAGAAAAATGCCATTTACAAAATATATTTTATACTAACATAATTCCTACCTACTTCTACATACATAAAATGCATGCCCATGTGTTTATGTATAATAACTCGAATGTTTACAAAAGACCGTGATGAACTCATAAGCGTGTATAATCAAAGTGAATACTCAAACAGATCTGCATTATGTTGTAGAGATCCGGACATGGACCAACAAGGGCGAGGATTAACTATGCTTAGTCACTCGGAAGAATTGTTTAACGCTATCCAAATAGCGGCGAACGGAACGCGAAAAGACCCACTAAGCAGATAATTTTCGATAGACTGCAGCTTATGAGCCGTCAATCAACTGTGTGTTATGTTGAATGAAGATTTCTACGTGGTGAGGTTCACAATGCCGCCATTGATGTCGAGACCTATTCAACTTGAGCCTACGTTAGCCACGCACTCGCTCGGCCGGCGGTTGCTCGTAAAATATGAACACTTGCTCATAATCGTGTACCTGAAAGTATGGATAGTAATCATGACCTGTTTGTAGGTAGGATAGGTAAGTATGTCAGTTACTTTAAGTTTCCTAGCAGTTCAGTATGTACAGCCATGCAGTGTATGGACACAATTTTCTTCTTGTTTTAATAACGGTTGTATTTTTTTTTTTTTTAGGGCTGTTATGCAGATTGGGGTAAACCATACTTGAATAGAAAAACAACAATATTACAATAATTTAATTGTATCACGGCAACCTTATAAGCGGCTTACAACAAACCTACGCCCATCGTTTGAGGAAATCGTCGTTACTAACAGGAAAATAAATAACAAAAGTTTAAATAGGTGTTTCAAAGAAATGTATGATGAATGAACAACTTGCATATATTTGGGGTGCAGTGAGTTAATTAATGAACACCTTGTATCTCTGCATGCAGGGGTGATCGTGACGCGTACGTAGGTAATCTGTGCCTCGGGCGGACGCCCAGCAGAGCGAGATGAGGGCGTAGAACATTGTGACGTCACAGTTACTTAATTTTATATTAAAACTATAAGTTCAAAATAAGTCTTACCTTTATAATTTTCTATTTATTCTATTTATTTTCTGCCATATCTTATCTATTCTAATCTGGATTTGTTATCTGTGTAATACGATTATGCTCCCTTTTCAAGAAAGTAATCTAGAAAACCATTTTTCGATTAATCGTGCCCCCACATAATACATACGTATGGAGAAAAACAAATAAACTCACTTTTATAAGTCGGAAATGAATAAACTAAGCCTACCTACCTACCTAAGCTAATCTACCAATAAGGTCGGGGTCCAAACATTCAAAGTATCACTTCAGACCCAAATCCTTACAGGAGTAACGTTACTTCAGCTTTAGACAATAGGTATCATAGGGACCTACGTAAAAATGGGTTTGTAAATACGGGCTGATGTCCGCAACTCCACGTCCATGCGCGTATTTTGCGTACGGGTGGGAAAATCGATCATTGGATCCACCCTAGCTCCTCAGTTTGTAGGTAATTAGCAGACGCATTTCTCGATCCCTAAAATAAGTTGTATTTGAATTAATTTAATTATTGTTAACGTATAGATAGTAAAAAAAAAGAATATAGCAAACAAAATAATGGTAGGTAGGCAAATGATATTCTTTCTGTTAATAAAATACTTTTAACAGCAAGAGCCTAATAGCAGCTGTTAGAATGCGAACTTCGTAACTCAATATTCAAATTAGAATGCTTTTTTTGCTATGGGCCCCCAAATAGATGCTTATAAGACATTTTCATCATTTGACGGGAATGATATTTAGTACCTAATATTATAAAGCAGTCAGTACCTAGACTCAAGATTGGTACCTACCTATTAACGCCTCAAACGTCGAATGTAAACCATGTGTACAGATAACAATAAAATTTCTCCACAATCTACCGCAAAACAGATAATATTAGGTCTTTACCTATGAAATTGCCGTTTTGTATGAAAAAATTTAAACGAATTTTTTTCATGTATTTTTTATTTGTATTAATCGAAGTAATCACCCATGCAATCAATGCATCTTTGCCAACGCAGTGGCAGTTTATTGATGCCCTTCTTAAAGAAATCAGCTGGACGGGAGGCAACAAATTCTTCAAAGGCATTTTGTACTGCCTCTTGGGTATTGAATTTTTTTCCCGCCAAGAAGTTATCCAAATTCTAGAAAAAGTAGTAGTCTGTAGGCGTAAGGTATACTACTATTACTAGCTGATGTACCCGGCTTCGCTTAGGAATATTCCACAAAATTCCAGAACGTTCTGGAATGTTGTGAAATGCTCTCGAATGTTCCGGACTGTTCTAGAAATTTCTAGAGGGCGAAAATTCCAGCCCTTATATCTTCAAAAGCATGCCCTTCAAGTAAAAACGGGAACCTTCTTCATGGACAGGAGACAGAGGGTTACCACACCATATAACTCCCTTGATCGTACCGCGACTCATTTCTGAGTTTTAGCGGCACGCACATTGTACACTTTCTTTTATAATATATATATTGATTATAAGTAAAAAACAAACATAAAAGTATTCATTACTTACCTAATAAGCAAGTTAACGAGAAGTATATTTTCGTTACTAATCAGAAACTGCATAATACGACTGCACAGAAACATTTAAGCACTTCACAACTTTTTATCTCTGCATGGAATTACGAGTACTTACCACGTCCCGGTATTCTTTATTAATTGTACATCTGTAAGCAATCAGCTTAATTAATGCCTATCATCTTGTTCAAATTATTTTGACAGGTAATCTAAAACACTTAACTAAACGACGGCTGCCTTTTTTCATTTGTCCATGAACTAGTCCGGACGCTTGCGGAATAATTTCTCCACCGCTGTAGACGGTGTTCTACTACTCACCGATATAAATAGGCAATCAATCTATCAGAGGTCAGTAGAAACCGGACTTCCTCTCAGGTCTTACCTACCGAGGAAGTACAACACTAATATAATGAGGGTGCTTTTAGTACTTGGTGTGCTGTGCCTGGCGGCAATATGCTCCGGAACCGAGGCCGACCGCGACGACCAAGCGGTGGCCGCCTCCGGACACCACCACGAGCATGGCGGCGGACATGACCACCATGCGCACCATCACCACCACCACGGCGGCCATGGACACAAAGGACACAAGGGTCATCACCACCACCACAAGGGCGACCACGGTGACCATGGCAAGCATCACCATGCAGAACACCACCACGAGCATGGTGGTGGCCACAAAAAGCACTGGGATGAGCACGACCACCATGGTGATCACCACGAGCACGGACACCACCACAAGGGTGGCAAGCACGGACACCACGAGCATCACGACAAGGGCGAACACGTCGACGGCTACCACAAGAAGCACCACAAGGATCACTTCCACAAGGACCACCACTTCCACGACGGCCACCACCACGAAGGCAAACACCACAAGCACCACCACCACCACGGACACCACGAGAAAGACGGCGGACATCACAAGAAGGGCGGTCACCATCACTCCGGTCACCACGAGGGACATCATGGCAAACACGGCCACCACGACAAGCACCACTACGACGAGGACCACAAGGGACACAAGGGGCACCACGGACACGAAGGACACCACCACCACCACCACGACCATGGCAAGAAGGGCGAGCACGACGACCACAAACACTGGGGCTTCCACCACGGCAAGCACTGATACCACTATGTATCCTGATTGTTATGAATTACTATTGTTAAGAATGGAAGTTGTTATTGTTGTTGTTTTTATTTTTATACAAAGTACATAATTTTTCACAAGTCTATTGTTTTCTCTCTCTCCTCATTTTCAGTCTTGATAAATAGGTATCTAACTATATGCTTTAAGAAACGATGGTCAAGACAATCAATAGGTAAATGTAATATATTACTAATTTCATTTAGTGAGCGATTGTGTAACAGTTCTAAGGCAACTTCGTTACGTCGGCCATCGAATTGAATTCTTGATATACATATAAAGCTCAAAGCTCCGACTTCCGTTGCCATTACTTTTGGTGTAGGTACCTAATATTTATCCAAATGAACATTCACTACGAGACTACCAAAAAAATCAGTAAGTAGAAGAAAAATACTTAATCCATATCTATACATAAATATAAAATAAAGTTATGTTTCGTGCCTGTCCGTTTGACGCATTGTTCTCTTCAAATACACAACGGATGAGAGTGTCAAAAAAAAAGGTTAGCTCTGCAGCATACGCCGTTAGAAAAATTCGTGATTTAACTGATTTAGAAACAGCCCGTTTAGCATACTTTAGTTATTTTCATATGTGTGATGAGATAAATTTAAAGAGAATAATATAATGACTTCGCCTTCTCAGTATATTTTTGAAAATCTTTTGTATGCACATTGAAATATTAATCTGTTTAAAAAATACAGTGACATCCATAATATAAATACTAGGAACAAACACAAATCTATTGTTTCTACAACGAGGCTAAAGAAAATAAGTGGCTAGATGCCAATGTATGATGACGTATACGTTTTTATAATAAACTTCCTAGCCACATTAGAGAACTAAGGCTTAATAAATTCATTTTATAAAGCGAAAACTATGCCAGAAAGTCTATTATACTGTTAAACACTATTGAGGACAAAAAGCTTGGGATTGAGCTGCTCTAATTTTACACAGTGAATCTTGTTTTGTTTTTACATATACAATGTCATGAATATTTACTTTGTAAAGAAAGAAAGAAAGAAAATACATTTATTTAGCACAGACTGTAAGACACACAGTACACCTGAGACATACATCAGATAAAAACAAATAAAAATCAAATAATTAAGTGTAAAGTCCGATGTAAGAAATTAAACTGGAAAGTGTGCCTCACGGCTGCGCCAAAGAGTATTATATTATATTGTAAAGTATTATATTAATTCTTGTGAAGGTGAAGACTATGTAGGTCAATTTCTTTTTTTTTTCTCTCACTTAGGTAGCTTTAATCTGACAGTTTGAGTAATTTATGTGGCCTACCCAAATTTCCTTTCTTTGGTATGTACTTCAAATCGTTGAGCTCAAGTTATGAGTTGAGCTGCATGATTACTGATAAATGCGTTTACTGACTGGAGGACAGGTCCACTCAATCTGTGTGGTTCTTTCCTAAAAAGGTCATTTCAAACACCAATCTATATGGTCTTTACATGATCTGACCAATATTATGTCTGGACTTTAAAAGAGACTGACACTGTGACCTCTGAGTTTGTGTCGGCCTTTCTTCTCAGAGTATTCGGATTGGAAACGCCGACCTCATCTAGTTTAAAAAATATGATTGTCGTGTAAAAGTTTTGTACAAACCGACAAACCTAAATAAAGTCATTTATCATTAAAACATGTGTAATGCAACAGTAAAGAAATCTCGATGCTTTGTCAAGTTGTAAAAACCGTGCGAAGCAGGGTTGGGTCGCTATTTAAATAATAAAATATTCCTTAAAACTGTTCTTCGATATAATCGCACTTATTATAATAATTATTATTTTGATTTTGAAGAACGGGAATAACCTAGTTCGCCTAATTCCATAACATACTCATAATCCCTTTCATTTTGGCTTTAATTGCGCTATTTAGCAATGTTGTCCGCATGAGGAGTGGTGGCCGAGTGGTAACGGCCGCGACTTACGAGTTGCAGGTCTTAGATTCGAACCCAGACAGCCGCATTAATTTGTGTAAATTATTTCATCACTACTGCCCTCAAAACTGTGAAGGAAAACATTGTGAGGAAGCCGGGATCTCCTAGAACCAAAAATTCGAAGACATGTGGCAGCTACCAACCCGCACTGGGCCCGCGTGGTGGATTACTGCCCACTCCCTCTCACAAAGAGGAGGCCTGTGTCCCAGCAGTGGAAACATTATAGGCCAATATTGTCTAGCAGACGAATTTAAAGAATTAAGAAATAGATTATTATGCATCCCACGAACCACCACTGCTCCTTAAAATGAAAAGAATTCATAAGCCATTGTGAGCAAGTTACGAAATTGGGGTGCTATTACTCTTTTAATTTTACATTTCTTACGTTTAGCATAATGTTATGTATGTTTCAGTCGTTACAGGTAGTCAGAAGTCAGAAAATCTGACAACCAGTCTTACCTAGGGGTATCATATTACCCAGTAACTGGGTTGTGGAGGTCAGATAGGCAGTCGCTCCATGGAAAATACTGGTATTCAGCTGCATCCGGTTGGACTGGAAACCGACCCCAACATAGTTGGGAAAAGGCTCGGCAGATGATGATGACGCTACCGCTCCTTTTGATATAAGTCCTGATGATGATGATAAAATCTAAAGATAGGGAAAAAGCATTCATCAACAGCATCATCTCTCATTCGATGAAACGAAGGCACTGCGATTCTTGACTGTTCTATTATATTCGTCGTCAATTGACGGTACTGTTGGCGCAGTGGTTAAACGATTGACTGCTGCGCTTCGTGTAGCGGGTTCGATTCCCACACGGAACAAATATGTGTATGATCTACAAGTAGTTGTTCTGGGTCTGGCTGTTTGTGTATGTGAGTTTTAAATGTTTGTAAACGGACCCACAATACAGGAGAAATTCCTAGTGTGGGGCAAAGTTTTTTTTTTGAAAAGATTATACAAATATTCTGCCGATGTTAGATGTAAGTGTTGACACTGAATGCTACTGTGAGATGTAAACCACCAATGTGACTTTTTCAAATGATATGTAATATCTGATAATATCTTGGACATTACTGACTACGGTGAAGGAAAACAGCCTAAGGAAACCTGCATTTATGGCTATTATAAGTATAAAATCGCCAATCCGTCTTGAGTAAGCGTGATGTTCAATGCTTGTGCATGTTCTGTATGAGAAGAGGCCATTGCCCTGCAGTGGAACAGTATGTAATCAACTCAGCCTATCGCAGTCCACTGCTGGACATAGGCCTCTCCCAGACTGCGCCACAACACCCTGTCCTCCGCCTTCCGCATCCAGTCTACCCCAACAACCTTCTTTAGAGAAGGCGCTTGGTGCTTTTTCCTTTTTCTTCTTCTTTACAGTATGTAATAGGCCGGTATAATACTTATTTTTTTTAAAGCACCGTCCCTTTATTCCAAAAAGCATAATAAATAATAACATAACGTCACGACTGTATTCCCGAAGCGTTTCGCAGAGACCCATGAACTTGTACGGTCGCTTGCGGAATTATTTCTCCATCGCTGTAGACGGTGCTGTACTACTCACCAATATAAATGTGCAATCAGTGTATCAGAGGTCAGTTGCAACCGGACTTCCTCTCAGGTCTTACCTACCGAGGAAGTACAACACTAATATAATGAGGGTGCTTTTAGTACTTGGTGTGCTGTGCCTGGCGGCAATATGCTCCGGAACCGAGGCCGACCGCGACGACCAAGCGGTGGCCGCCTCCGGACACCACCACGAGCATGGCGGCGGACATGACCACCATGCGCACCATCACCACCACCACGGCGGCCATGGACACAAAGGACACAAGGGTCATCACCACCACCACAAGGGCGACCACGGTGACCATGGCAAGCATCATCATGCAGAACACCACCACGAGCATGGTGGTGGCCACAAAAAGCACTGGGATGAGCACGACCACCATGGTGATCACCACGAGCACGGACACCACCACAAGGGTGGCAAGCACGGACACCACGAGCATCACGACAAGGGCGAACACGTCGACGGCTACCACAAGAAGCACCACAAGGATCACTTCCACAAGGACCACCACTTCCACGACGGCCACCACCACGAAGGCAAACACCACAAGCACCACCACCACCACGGACACCACGAGAAAGACGGCGGACATCACAAGAAGGGCGGTCACCATCACTCCGGTCACCACGAGGGACATCATGGCAAGCACGGCCACCACGACAAGCACCACTACGACGAGGGCCACAAGGACCACAAGGGGCACCACGGACACGAAGGACACCACCACCACCACCACGACCATGGCAAGAAGGGCGAGCACGACGACCACAAACACTGGGGCTTCCACCACGGCAAGCACTGATACCACTATGTATCCTGATTGTTATGAATTACTATTGTTAAGTATAGAAGTTGTTGTTGTTTTTATTTTTATAAGTACAAAGTAAATAATTTCTTATAAAAGTATTGTTTTCTCTCTCTCCTCATTTTCAGTCTTGAGATAATACCTAGGTAAAATATGAATAAATAATAATATAATGAATAGGTAATTATATGCTTTAAGAAACGAAGGACAACACAATCCATAGGTAAATGCAATATATTATTAATTTCCTTTAGTGAGCGATTGTCGTTGCTTAGGTCTTAATGCTTAAAGTTTGAAGCTCCGACTTCCGTTGCTATTAGTTTTGCTGTAGTTACGAATAGGTACCTAATATTTATCTAAATGAGCGTTGGTTATAGGAGACTCAAAAAAACAAGTAGAAAAAAAAACCTAATCTTTATCTATACCTACATCATCTATACTACATCATCTATACAAGTATATAGGTACCAATAACAACGCGCTAATCTCTGGAACTACCAGTCGGATTTAGAAATTATTTTTGCCTTTGATAACCCAATCCTTGAGGAAGGCTGCAGGCTATTTAACATCACGCTAAGACCCTTAGGAACGGAGCAAAAGAAAAAAGTCTGAAAGCGCGCTAAAAGCGAAAACTTTTGTTATTCTTGTCTTGTCTTGTCTTATCCTATCCTGCCCTGTGTTTCCCAAAACATGTAGTCAATGTGATTTCTGCGCTGCCACCGATAAGTGGAAAAGTTTTGGGAACACTAGATTTATAGTTTATGTTTTCCTGCTATGCAATAATCACTACGTATCTTACCTACTCTGAAAATCTCGCAATTCCGACCTCCAAGATACTTGCAAATGCCTAGTTTGGGGGTCGCCGTCCAATCTATTCTTGCACATTCTGATTATAAATAAATAAGTTTGAATTTTGCGATTAATTACGGTATTTACCAACGTTGTATAGCAGACGAATTTTAAGAATTAAGAAATGGTTTGTGCATCTCCATCCTTAAAATATACGTAATTGGGGTGCTATTACTGTTTTATTTTTATCTCTGGCATAGACAGGTAATTTATGATGATGCTGCCATGAGCTAGCCCTCCTTTTTTATATAAGTCCTAATATCTAAAGAAACGAGAGAAGCATACATCAACAGCATCATCGCTCATTCGATGAAAAACAAGGCACTGCGATTAGGTACAGTTTTGACTGTTCTATTCTATTCGTCGACAATTATTCTGCCGTCAACCGTTGGTGCGTGCATAAATAACACGGCACGTTCACAATGGATTTTCCATTGTGAACGTGCCGTGTTATTTATTTATTTATTTTTTAATTTAGGGCGATTCAGTAGCTTACCCAATTAATTATAGTATAATGCCAAAAGACAAAAAGTTTTTATCACCAAGCGGAAAATGATGCTGACCACATACTTTTGCTGATCATTCAAACCAATTTTAATCTCCCTGGCAAAAGTATTATTGAGTTTTACTAACTGTAACAATTTTAATATAAACATCACTTATAAAAAATATTTTATTTTCCTTGTATGTATAGTAAAAAGCACTACGTATCACTCGGAAGAAAGTCCGAATCCCAACTCGTGTGTATTAAGACCCTCAGCTGAGCCTTGGGCATCAAACTACACCCTCGTTAGTAATCGGTCACTTTCTCCCCTCGGTCAACAATGTACTATTGCTAGAACATACAGAAGGTCAACGAGTTCCAATGGCGCGTAGTAGTGACGACATCAGAGTTTTCGATCGATGCGCGCGCCCGAGCAGTGCGATTTTTATGACGTACCTAATGACGATCACTCCAGCCGGTGTATTCTGTAAAAATCTCACCGTGAATATTTAGGTGAAGTGAGACTTAAGTGAGCTATACTTCCATCTGATACTGGATTGACACCATTGATACCTCAAGTCAAGGTCATTTCACCTAAGTATTCACGGTGAGATATTTACAAAATAGATCGGCCGATGCACACGAAATACACCCGAAAGCTATTCAGGCAATGTGCTGCATTCGGAGATAAAAAGAGTATCCACGCGAGGGAAGATGCATAGACCTACTTACTTCCTACATCTCATGTACCCTGGACAGCCAGCCCTTGGTAAAAGAGTGTCCATGGAGTTGTTCTTCTCCATAGGTACTTACTACGCTTTGGAATGGGCCCAAGCTTCATATTTTCTGACTGTCTCCTTAAGAATTCAAAAGTGCCTGTAAATGTTTTAATTGAAATAAATGGTTTGAGTGTGAGGGTGACTGGCTGATCTACATACCTACCTACTAAGCGAAAATCTCATGCAGTAGAAGAATAAAGTGTTCAGTGCAGATAGCCAAGCGAACGCATTCAGCAAATCCGATAACGAATGTAGATATGGGTGTAGTACTCGTATCTACACAATATTTGAACATAAAAAACGTACAGAGGTAAACGTAACATGAAACAAATGCAAGTTGTTGTGTTACATTTCATGTTGTAGGTATTGCATTATGTCACCGTATGATTGTGAACACCGTTAGTTTATAATCTATCTCGCGACATTGTATAGTCGCCGGCACGCAAGTTGGCAAGAGTCGTCAGTCGTTCCTCTCCTTTCTCTACCGTCCTTCTAAACAGACATGTTCAAAAATAAGTTATGGCAATAACCATAGAATGTTCAGGTGTTATGTTTGACTGAACACTGGTTGAAAGAACATGAAGTAGTGTTTATCAATGATGATAACTTTACCGTACAGAGTGCATTTGTGAGAAAAAGTGCTATTCGCGGTGGCTCTTTAGTTCTTGTTTCAAACAAGTTGAAATGTAAGCAACGTTTAGATTTAGTTAATCTTTCAATCGAGCGCACTATAGAGTTGTCTTGTGTTGAACTTGAGCGATACATTATAATTTGCGTTTATCGACCCCCCTCTGGGGATTTTATTAGTTTTGAATCGGTAATGGAGGATTCTCTCAATAGGTTGAAATCAAGTAACAAAAGTATTATTTTATGCGGAGATTTCAATATTAATATTTTAGATGTTACTCCATTAAGTATTAGACTCCTCAATTTGTTTAAGTCTTATAATTTAATTAACTTGTTTTTTGAACCTACTAGAATCACGGCATCTTCGTCAACCTGTCTTGATAATATATTTAGTGTTTTTGATGCCAAAAACAAATTAGTCTTAACTGACTTAACGTCCGACCACTGTGGTTTATTAGCTAGCTTCCCCATGCCATTACATAAACAGTCGCGTAAAATTGAATGCAGGCCTTATACAGCTGCCCGTTGCAAAATGTTTAAAAATAATATAGCTCATAGAATTACACCATCTATAGTAGAACACGAGAATCCTAATGAAATTTATGGTGCCCTTTTTGATGTTGTGCAAAAAGAGTACCAATCTACTTTCAAGACCAAAACTATTAATATTAATGGATCCTCCGTTGGCTTTAACCAATGGGCTACTCCGGGTATTTATAAAAGTAGAGCGAGACTATACGAGTTATATGGTTTGAAAAAATACAGGTTTGACACTCCTTTCCTAGAGTATGTCAAAAATTATTCAAAATTATTTAAAAAGATTAGTGCTTTTGCTAAATCGAAATTTTTAAGCGATGTTATTAAAAATTCTAATAATAAAGTAAAAACGACTTGGAAAATTATTAACAATGAAACTGGTAAATCGGTTAAACAAGAAAAACTACTTGAGATTCTGGTAGATAATAAATTAGTTAATAAAGCCGCTGACGTAGCTGAAGCTTTTAATGAGTTTTTTGCCAACATACCTATAACTACGACTCGCTCCTTAAATTCGTCCCCGTCTAAAGCTGAAACCCTTTTGCATAGTAGTGTACCTAAATGTATTCGTTTATTTAGTTTCGAACATGTAACCCCACATGATGTAGTTAATGTTTTTAACCTACTAAAGTCTAAAAACACCGGTGACTACTGGGGCATCTCCATTAAACTTTTAAGTAATATAATAGACATCGTAGCCCCCTATCTAGCTGTTACTTTTAATAAATGTGTTGATTTAGGAATTTTTCCTGACCTCATGAAGAGTAGTAAAGTCATACCTTTGTTTAAATCAGGTAATAAAAACGACGTTGGTAATTTTAGACCTATTTCCATCTTACCTACATTTAGCAAGATATTTGAAAAATTAATACTCAAGCAGTTGCTAAGACATTTTAAATTAAATAGCCTCCTTCATAATGAACAGTATGGCTTTACAAAAGGTCGTTCGACTACAGATGCGGGTGTTGCTTTGCTGAAACACATATTTAACGCATGGGAGAGCTCGCAAAATGCTATCGGAGTTTTCTGTGATCTTTCCAAAGCCTTTGATTGCGTGCACCATGACACGCTTTTGCGTAAACTAAGTCATTACGGTGTCCAAAACGAAGCTCTCAACGTAATAAATTGTTATTTACATAATAGGTTCCAATGTGTAGATGTTAATGGTGTGAAATCTTCCGCGCTACCAGTTCAGTTAGGTGTACCGCAAGGCTCAATACTGGGTCCATTCTTGTTCTTAGTGTATATTAATGATTTACCATTCCATTTAAAGGGAATCTGTGACGTTGTACTGTTTGCTGATGATACATCTCTTATTTTTAAAGTAGATAGGAATAGACAAGATTTTGACGACGTAAACAGTGCACTCTCAATAGTTACGGATTGGTTTACGTCAAATAACCTAGTTCTCAATGCCAAGAAAACGAAATGTGTAAAGTTCGCCTTACCGAATGTTAGAAATCTAGGACCCAACATCGTCTTAGATAAAGAGGCGCTTGAAACTGTGAGTTCGGCAGTTTTTCTGGGAATAACAGTAGATGCCAAACTTCAGTGGGGACCACATATATCGAGCCTAGCAGGAAGGCTCAGTTCGGCTGCCTACGCCGTCAGGAAAGTAAGACAGTACACTGACGTTGATACAGCTCGTTTAGTATATTTTAGTTATTTTCACAGCGTAATGTCCTACGGTATTCTGCTGTGGGGCAAAGCAGCTGATATACAAAATATATTTGTCCTTCAAAAACGAGCTGTTCGAGCAATTTACCAGCTAGGTGCTAGAGTTTCTCTAAGAGATTTTTTTAAAGATATTGGTATTCTCACGGTTGCATCACAATTCATCTTTGCCAACATCTTATATATTAGGCAAAATATACACTTGTATACTAAAAACAGTGATATTCACAATGTTAACACCAGAAATAAGGACAAACTACGTGCTCCCTTTCACCGGCTTCATAAGGTTCATAACTCATTTGTTGGTCTTGGTATAGCCTTTTATAACAAGCTACCCTCTTCTTTGCTAGATTTGCCTTTTAATGTATTTAAAGCTCAAGTAAAATCTAACCTTTGTTCAAAGGCATACTATTCTATCAACGACTACTTAAACGATAAGAATAGTTGGTCGCCCTGATTAACTCAAGACAATGTTTATGTTCTTTCTCCAGAATTAATTTACAAAGAATTACTGATAGGTTATATGAGCTCATTATACAATTGTTTTTTTATTGGGCTGTGTAAGTCAAATCAGTTTAATTTAATTTAATTTAATTTTAATTTTATTATTGACATAATCAACCCATTGCAATGTTTTCAAATGAGTTGATTGCAATATGTGGTTAGCTAGTGACCTCGACAATTGATCATATTATTCTTACCTGAGCAACCGGCAGCAAGTTCGTCATGCTCCCTTAGATGTCACTGCTTGCGGTAGCGTCGGGGGTCGGGTTGTCTCCTTCCCTCAAATATGGCGAGGGGGGTAATGGCTGACCTTTGCGTTATGCTCGTGAACGGGTGCTGCTTGTGGTGACTGGTCGTCTTGCTGACCATGGTTTTATCATTGTTATCATTATTAATAACTTGTTTATTTAGTTTCCTTATGGTCCTAGTTTATCATTTATGACTTCAAGCGACAGCTATGTAAACTGAACCCAGCATTGCATAAATATGTTAGCGGTCACGCCCTTTATACCTGGAGGCTTTTATTTAATTTCCATTTATTAATTTTTGCTTGAGTACGTATAGTTTTTTATTGTATTTCTTGGTATATTGGCGTTGCTAGCTGACATATGGCAAATAATTTAATTTAGCGTTCTGTGTCTTGTAATGTTAATTGCTTTGCATACCTTGTATTGTATTCAGTCAAGTATATTTTCTAACTGAACAGACAGCTGTGCTGCTGGGGAGTTTGTTGCGCCACTTCTTCTTCCCAGCGAAAGCACTAGGAAGTGGTGAAGGGCGGGCGTTTTGGGGGACTGTCTTTTGTAATTTTGACGTTCGAAAAGTGCTGATTCTCAGCCTAGTTTGAATAAATGACTTTTGATTTTGATTTTGATTTTGATTTTGAATAACGAGAAACAATAAAAGTGTAATTATTTTTGCTGCAATAAGTGTAAGTGCGCGAACTTACTTCCACTACGCAAAAACCTTGCCAAGTTACGTGCCGGTCACTATACGGGTAACACAGGCCTCGTCTCTGTGAGAGGGAGCGGACCGTAATCCACCACTTGGGCCCAGTGCGGGTTGGTAGATGTTACATGCCAGTTGTCTCATGATTACTTCCTTTAATGTTTTCAGAGCAGTGGTGATGAAATAATTTACACAAACTAAAGCGCCTGACTGGACTCGAACCTATGACCCACAAACTCGTAAGTCGCAGCCGTTTTCACTGGGCCACAACTGCTCATCACTGGGCTACCGCTGCTCAAGATTGTGAACTGTCGATAAGTTGAGAACTGTACCATACTGGTAACAATAAAACGTATTCATTTAAGATAGTTTATAATCTATCCATGTCAAACCGTGAAATTGTGAACGTACTTGCACTTACCGACAGGGTTCACAATCCAAATGTCCGATTTTATCACCCGTAAAATTGTGAACCGTCCCTGATTAGTCGGTCGTGGCGATAGCCGATTAGCAACACTAACAACAAGCAACAAACCATTTACAATGTAACGCATTATTTTTCGATAGTTTATATCTCGTGAGATAGATCATAAACTAACATGATTTAAATTATACACATACATAGATAGGTGACACGTACATATTATATACATAGGACGGCTAATTTGTGTTAAATGTCATAATACGCTTCACCAACAGTGTAACAATGCGTTCAGCATTACGAAAGGTAAGATTTAATAAAAATAATACCTGTTTGTTTATTTATATGGCTCAGTGGTTAAGGCCTTGTGTCTCATGCACGAGGTTGTAGGTCCGGGCAAGCACCAATGTGACTTTTTCAAATCATATATATGTACAGTAGGTACTTTTATCTTGGACATAACTGACTTCGGTGAAGGAAAACACAGTGAGGAAACCTGCATGTATGGTTAATACAGGATAAAACTACCTAGGTGCGCCAAATTAAAATAATCGAATTCAACGTATTACAATAGATTTAGAGCAGGGATGCACTCAGAGGCGGCGTAAGGCGTGGGCGACGTGGGCCATCGCCTACGGCCTCGCGCTCCTAGGGGCCTCGCTCCTCGAAGGCAGGACGACAAATTTTTTGTCGCGTTTAAGCTCACGAAAAATATTATTCGTCATATAACAATAACCCTTACACTTACCAAATTCTTTTTTATTTCGGCTAGCACCATTTGCGTTAACTACGAGTATTATGGGGAACCACCATCGGGCTAGTGCCAGTAGTTTCTAAAAATTTGTATGGAACCCCTGCACCAACCACCCGCTTTTTTGCTCTTGCTAAGAAACAGACTTAATAAGACTTATTTTGTAAGTATGAAAATTCAGTTTATAAATTCGTACCCATTAATATTAAGTAAATAATTAGCTGATTTTATATATGTTATCCCTATTTGTTTAATTAAATTGCTTATGGATATGTGATCCTAAAGATGTAAAACTTGCATCTTTTATACATATTTATTTTTTGTTTGTATTATCCAATGTCCACGCTCATTTCTGTTTTTAGATTTTTTTGCATACCGTGCCAACCTCTAATTAAAACATCACTAAAACTTTAAACACTTTCATTGTTTCCTACATATAATAATTTATGTATAGTCTTTTTGTAGCTTTTTGATTGTCCATAATAAATAAAAATTATTAGTTTCTAATAATAAAATTGTTGTTCAAATCCATTTTTTTGTGTTACCAGAGGGCCTCGCAAAATGTATGTTGCCCACATGAAATTTAGGTCTTGCCCCGCTACTGGATGCACTCGTACGTGCGCGTAGGCAAGCGATTTGGCAACATCGTCGCGCGCCCTTTTTTTCGTAGGAACGGTCAAAATTAGGTAAATGACCGCTAGTTCAATGCGTTGCCAACTTGTTTGAACTCTGCGATGAATGGATTGCTTATCGGGCGCGCTAATATTGATACTTTAATTTGCTTATTTGTTTTGAAGGTTTTTTTTTTTAATTTAAAAGAACGCCGATAATTAGTGTTTAATGAAGGCAATAACTTGGTTTGCACTATCTAATTCGATAATTATACGATTTTTTTTTTAAGAATTTAGATTTGGGAAGTGACAATTTATAATCATGATAATGTAACAGTTATTGCACCTCCTATTTCGAGTTGGCGCAAGTTTTTAATTTCATCCTGTATTAGTTTGAAATCGCCAATGTCGTGCCATGCTCTGCATGAGAAGAGACCTTTGTCCTGCAGTGGAACAGTATATAATATAGTAATAATAACAATGTATAATACTTTTTGTTATTTATAGCCCCGTCCCTTTATTCCCAAAAGCAGTTACATACCGTCACGACTGTATTCCCGAAGTTAGCAGAGACCCATGAACTTGTCCGGTCGCTTGCGGAATTATTTCTCCATCGCTGTAGACGGTGCTGTACTACTCACCGATATAAATAGGCAATCAATGTATCAGAGGTCAGTTGCAACCGGACTTCCTCTCAGGTCTTACCTACCGAGGAAGTACAACACTAATATAATGAGGGTGCTTTTAGTACTTGGTGTGCTGTGCCTGGCGGCAATATGCTCTGGAACCGAGGCCGACCGCGACGACCAAGCGGTGGCCGCCTCCGGACACCACCACGAGCATGGCGGCGGACATGACCACCATGCGCACCATCACCACCACCACGGCGGCCATGGACACAAAGGACACAAGGGTCATCACCACCACCACAAGGGCGACCACGGTGACCATGGCAAGCATCATCATGCAGAACACCACCACGAGCATGGTGGTGGCCACAAAAAACACTGGGATGAGCACGACCACCATGGTGATCACCACGAGCACGGACACCACCACAAGGGTGGCAAGCACGGACACCACGAGCATCACGACAAGGGCGAACACGTCGACGGCTACCACAAGAAGCACCACAAGGATCACTTCCACAAGGACCACCACTTCCACGACGGCCACCACCACGAAGGCAAACACCACAAGCACCATCACCACCACGGACACCACGAGAAAGACGGCGGACACCACAAGAAGGGCGGTCACCATCACTCCGGTCACCACGAGGGACATCATGGCAAGCACGGCCACCACGACAAGCACCACTACGACGAGGACCACAAGGACCACAAGGGGCACCACGGACACGAAGGACACCACCACCACCACCACGACCATGGCAAGAAGGGCGAGCACGACGACCACAAACACTGGGGCTTCCACCACGGCAAGCACTGATACCACTATGTATCCTGATTGTTATGAATTACTATTGTTAAGAATGGAAGGTGTTATTGTTGTTGTTTTTATTTTTATAAGTACAAAGTAAAAATTATTTCATAAATCTATTGTTTTCTCTCTCAACTCATTTCTCAGTCTTTAGATAAATAGGTAAATAACTAAATGTTTTAAGAAACGCAGGGCAAGGACAATCAATAGCTAAATATAATATGTTAAATACTAATTTCATTTAGTGAGCGATTGTCGTTACCTAGGTCATAGTTTTAAATTCTTGACGCATAAAGCTTACACCTCCAACTTACGTTGCCATTAGTTTTGTTGTAGGTACAGACGCCAGCACATCAAGCTACTACAATCTGTCAAATTTCAGGGCTGATTGGGAAAATTTGACAGTTTCGGGTAGCTTGATGTGCTGGCGTCTATACACGCGGCTACACATCAAGCTACAATTATTATATATTTCCAGTTTCAGTTGACCTCGCATTGTACAGGTTTTTCGTACAATCAGCTTATACTGGTTACATATAGCTTGATGTGTAGCCTTGCGTACCTACAATATTTATCCAGATGGACGTTCGTTAGAAGACTGATAAAAAAATCAAGCAGTAGATGAAAAATAGGCACCTAATCTATATTTATATAGTTTATCTATATCTGTACATAATAACAAAATCGTATCAACGTCAAAACTTATATAAAGTTTGAATTTTTTTTTAATAATTTTTGCGAGGTTTTGGGAACAATTCTAATGCCGATACCTAATGTAATTTATAGAATTTTTGTCTGTATGTAGGTTCCAGCATCACGCAAAAACTATCGGATAGTTTTTTTCAATTGTTGCAAGACTGGTCAGTCTGTAGGCATATAGTCATCCCCCATATCACGCTGTTTGTTATGGGGGATGAGTAATATTACAAATCATTCGTATTCTTCAATCAATCAAACAATCAACTCAGCCTATTGCGGTCCACTGGTGGACATATTAATTATAGGCCTCTCCCAGGCTGCGCCACAACACCCTGTCCTCCGCCTTCGGCAATATTTACCGCGATTCTTCAATCGTTTACCACAAATTGTAAAAAGATGAGTCAAAAAGCAGAGATATTGCAGATTGTTACAGATTTAGAGATCCAGAGATCTCATTGAAGAGAGGAGGCCCGTGTCCCAGCAGTGGGAACATTATGATTATGTAAATAACTATCATCACGCCGTACCTTTATGGAGCTAAGCAGTCAATCACGATATAGTATACAGGGTGGATTTTTGAGATGGGGCAATATGGGCAGGTACCTTAACCGTTGTCGCTGCAAGAAAACGGTCTTAGGAGATTGTTCTTAACTTTATGAAACATTTTGGTCTGTGTCGCCGCATCACATATGCGCGTAATTAACCGTAGGAAATGAGACTTATGATAAGAGAACACAATATAGCAGTGTATGACGACAGTAAAATGATTTCATACCTTCAGTCAGTGGGCTGAAGAATTTTTTTTTTCATGGGGCTGCCTACTTTATCCCAAAAGCAGTTACAGAACATCTTGACTGTATTCCCAAAGCGTTTAGCAGAGGTGTATTGTACACCAACATTTCGCTATTATGTTAGGTTCTAATGCCTGTATTGCCATCAACCGGTCTCAAATCCTGACTGCGGGTTCACTGGGCTGCTACTGAGAATTTCCAGATGGAAAAACCCAATAAAATGTTGCTCGACCTGGGAATCGAACCGAGGACTACATGCTTAGCAGTCGCGATTGCAATCTACCACAAATAAAAACAACAATAAAACACACAATAATAGTACACAGTACAAATAATAATAAAATAATAATATAGAATAATAATAAGAATGGGCCCAGTATTGAGCCTTGCGGTACACCTAACTGAACTGGTAGCTCGGAAAATAACACACCATTAACATCTACACATTGGAACTTATTATGTAAATAAGAATTTATAAAGTTGAGAGCTTCGTTTTGAACACCGTAATGCCGTAGTTTACGGAAAAGCGTGTCATGGTGCACGCAATCAAAGACTTTGGAAAGATCACAGAAAACTCCAATAGCATTTTGCATGCGTTAAATATGTGTTTCAGGAAAGCAACAGCCACATCTGTAGTCGAATGACCTTTTGTAAAGCCATATTGTTTATTATGAAGAAGGCTATTTAAATTAAAATGTCTTAGCAAGTACTCGAGTACCTATTAATTTTTCAAATATTTTGCTAAATGCAGGTAAGATAGAAATAGGCCTGAAATTGGCGACGTAATTTTTATTACCTGATTTAAATAATGGTATGACTTTATTACTCTTCATAAGGTCAGGAAAAATTCCTAAATCAACACATTCATTAAAAGTAACGGCTAGATAGGGGCTACGATTTCTATTATATTACTTAAAAATTTAATGGAGATGCCCCAGTAATCAACGCTGTTTTAGACTTAAGTGTGTTAAAAACATTAACTACATCAGGCGGGGTTACATGTTCGAAGCTAAATAATCGACTACATTTAGGTACACTATTATGCAAAAGGTTTTCAGCTTTAGACGGGGATGAATTTAAAGAGCAAGTCGTAGTTATAGGTATGTTGGCAAAAAATTCAATAAATGCCTCAGCTACGTCTGCGGCTTTATTAACTAATTTGTGATCGAACATAATCTCAAGTTGTTTTTCTTGCTTAACCGATTTACGCTAATTTTGTAAGTGGTTTTTACTTTATTATTAGAATTTTTAATTTTACCGCTTAAAAATGTTGTTTTAGCAAAAGCACTAACCTTATTAAATAATTTTGAATATTTTTTGACGTACTCTAGAAAGAAGTATCAAAACTGTATTTTTTCAAACCATACAACTCGTATAGTCTCGCTCTACTTTTATAAATACCTAGAGTAGCCCAATGGTTAAATCCAATGGAGGATCCATTAATGTCAATGATTTTGGTCTTGAAAGTAGATTGGTACTCTTGCACAACATCAAAAAGGGCACCATAAATTTCATTAGGATTCTCGTGTTCTACTATAGACGGTGTAATTTATTTATTTATTTCTATAGCAATTGCTTGCTGCACTTACAGTAAACTCCAAAGCGCGCAGCAAGCCAACAACATAACATTTAACTAAAAAACTTCATAAAACATTAAACAGATTTACTGTTCCACATAAATATGTCAACTTCAGGCTCCTGAACAATCAGGGCGTTCAGCAGATTGGTTCTATGAGCTACATTATTTTTAAACATTTTGCAACGACTAGCTGTTTAGGGCCTGCATTCAAGTTTGCATGGGGAAGCTAGCTAAGAAACCACAGTGGTAGGAAGTTAAATCAATTAACAGTAATTTATTTTTGGCATCACAATCACTAAATATATTATCAAGACAAGTTGACGAAGATGCCGCGATCCTAGTAGGTTCAAAAAACAAGTTAATTAAATTATAAGACCTAAACAGCAGGCTAATTGCGTAAGACACTATCAGTAGCAATGGGTTTCATTTTGACAGTTCAACAACATTCATTGCGTTATTTACGTTGTTGAGCAGACACATTTTTCGAACATATGAAGCAATGGATTAACAATATCCTTCCAAATGATTCAGATTGAGAGTAATAGTGTGTTACGCAATTAGGGTGCAGATTGAGAAGTCTAATACTTCACACGTCGCGCGCCAATTAGCAGACACAATAGTTTTTTTTTTTTTTTTGTTATCTGTACACGTGGTGTACAGACACCAGCACATCAAGCTACTACAATCTGTCAGATTTCTTTAATCGATTTTCAACTTTATTGCTAAAGCATAAGGCTCAAAGTTGATTGGGAAAATCTGACAGTTTCGGGTAGCTTGATGTGCTGGCGTCTGTACATTCGTCTTTTGAGATGTTAGTGGAGTAACATCTAAAATATTAATATTGAAATCTCCACATCAAATATTACTTTTGTTACTTGATTTCAACCTATTGATAGAATCCTCTATTACCGTAAACGCAAATTATAACGTACGAGTATCTCTCAAGTTCAACACAAGACAACTCAATAGTGCGCTCGATTGAAAGATTATAGATCTAAACGTTTTTTACATTTCAACTTGTTTGAAACAAGAACTAAAGAGCCACCGCGAATAGCGCTTTTTCTCACAAATGCACTCTGTACGCTAAAGTTATCAGCATTGATAAACACTACTTCATGTTGTTTCAGCCAGTGTGCAGTCAAATATACGAGGGCTGCCTTTTAAGTTGTGTCGTTTGAAATAAGTATAGACGTTCTAATAGATTATTACCATTTATTGTTTTTCAAAGAATTCTCCGCGATATTTAATACACTTTTGCATGCGCTCGAACCAGTTATTAAAACATTTATTCCACTCCGAAGTGGGGGTAGTCAAAATGGCCGATTTGTATGCGTCAAAAGCTTCTTCGGGTGAGCTGAAACGTTAACCACGAAGACTGCTTAATTTTGGGGAACGTAAAAAAATCGTTAGGGCTCAAGTCAGGGCTGTAAGGCGGGTGATCTAAAATTTCGACATTTTGGGTGCTCAAAAACATCTTTGAATCGCGGGCGGTGTGCGAACTTGCATTGTCATGGTGCAGTATCATACGAAGTCTTGAGTTGTTTTTTCGAAACTCTGTGATGACTTGTGGCAAACAAACAGTGGTATACCAGTCAGCGTTAACCGTCTTGCGATCTTCTAGTAGGTACAATAGTGGCAACGTGACCACCCTTTGCCACAAACGAGGCAACCATTTTTTTTTTTTAAGTGCTCCGTGAGCGTATGACTTTGGTCGGTTTTGGCTCATCTTGGAAGACCCAGACAGTTGACTGCTGCTTGGAATCTGGATCGTAAGCATATATCCAAGACTCGTCACCACTAACCATATCATAAACGTGTTTTGACTCTCCTCGGTTGAATCGCTGCAGAGTTTTGCGACACCATCTAACACGGGCTGCTTTTTGGTCGTCGCTAAGCAAATGTGGTATCCAACGAGAGATCAACTTTCTTACGCCGAGTTCTTCGTACAGGATTTTTTGGATAGTAGTCCCTGAAATGCCCACGGCCTCTATTTCACGGTATGTCACATGACGATTTTCGACGATTAGCTGCCGCACGGCGTCGATATTCTCTTGCGTCATGGCGGTTTTTGGACGACCTTGACGTGGCTTGTCACTGAAGCTAGAGTGCCCACGTTGAAATTCTAATTACTAGCGTTCTAGTCCTAAGACATGGTGCTGCATCACTAAACACAGGAGTGATCTGCTCAAAGCACTGAAGTCGCGTTAATCCCCTTTGAAAGTTGTAGAAAATTATCGCACGTATATTTTCCTTTGATAATTCCATTTTTACAACCGACTTGTCACCTTTGAATAGACGCTACAATAAAACTATTCGACCGATCAAAAAACATTCTTTTGTTTTCGAATTCTAAATTCAAAAAGATGAAAAAGCCATATGTTTTTTTTTTTTAATACTTGCGGGAGGTTTGCAAACGACACGACTTAAAAGGCAGCCCTCGTAACACCAGCCGGTCGATTCTGTAAAAATCTCACCGTGAGATCATAAGTGAAGTGAGCACTTAATAGTGTTAATCCCTAGCGAATGATAGCTCACTCCACGCTCACTTCACCCAAGCTGTCACGGTGAGATGGTTACAGAATCGCACGGCTGTAGTGCTATTCTGTAAAAATCTCACCGTGATAACTCGGGTTGAAGTGAGCTTAAAGTGAGCAGTCATTAGTGTCAATGTCTATCATCAGATGGAATGAATGCTCACTTCACCGAACTTCTCACGATGAGATTCTAACAGAATCGACCGGCTGAACATCATACTCGTAGTTCTCCATAAATAAACTCTAGCTTTGCCGGACAGACTCTGCATATTTTGATGTAAAACATTCAACATATGCGGCTGACCCGTTGTCGCACCTAAAAAAGTTAAAGTATGTTGGATTGGATGTTTCAATTCTGAAAACAACGGATGAGTCATAGAGACGGGAAGCACCTAGAAATTAGTACCTATATTATAGATATACTACCACGTCGTCTTGGGGGAGGTTCCACAGGCTACGTCCACTGCTGGACTATGTCCAGCAGTGGACGTCTTCCGGCTGAAATGATGATGATGATGATTTGCCACGTGTAGATATTAAGTTGTTGACGTACCGTAAGGAAACAAATGATAGGTTCGGTAGCAATCTTAAACCTACATAAACATAACATCTCATCACCTCCTCAAAGCGGTACCTATACACAGAGACGCTAACAGTCACCTATAGCTAACAGGGATCCATCAAAGTTTCGGCAGATATGTTTAAGTCCCATGTAACGGCGGCGGGGTGAGGCTATTGCTATAGTGGCCGTATTCTGGATAAGTGCCCGGTTAATGGTTGCTACCTACAAATTTCTAATCGAAAACCTAATAAAAGAGTGCTCAACCCGAGGATCGACTAACTCTGGACTCTACGCTTCACAGTCGCACTGGTAACTTTAGTCAAACCAATTGACGTAATCATGATTAGGTAATTATATAGGTATAAAAAATACCGAATTAGCTTTTAGTTTTTATATAGGTAAGAAGCAGGTACGGAACAAAAGAACTAATTTGGTAATAAAAACTGAATTGCTATGAAGTGCCGACCTACCTTCCACAGCGCAGGTTCTGTGAACACGTTGATTGTTTATGGATCAACTGATAGGTACCTGCATATTTTTTTTTGCGTAGGCATTTAGACATGTCGCAATGGTAAGGCGTAACGCGTTCCGAGCTGGTCGGCGTGGCGTCCTTGCCAATGGTTTCACCGACTGCAACCCGCAAATTTAATGATATAAAATGCTCTCACAGGCGGTTTACAAGCAGTTCAGTCCAAGTAGTCAAATACAGAACAAATAGTGAAGTAAAACAATAACAATGAGGTCGCTAGTCGCCCTTGCCGTGCTAGCATGTGTCGTAGTAGCGTGTTCGGGACGAGAGGAGGAGCAGGGAGACCTGGTCACCGCGGCCAGCCACCACGGCCACCATCACGAGGAAGGCGGTGGCAAGGAGCACCACGCACACCATCACCATGAACACGGGGAAAAGGGGCATAAAGGACATAAAGGACATCATCACCATCACAAAGGCGAACATGGTCACCACGGCAAACATCACAAAGCTGGACACCATCACGAGCACGGAGGCCATCACAAGAAGCACTGGGATGAGCACGATCACCACGGCAAACACCACGAGCACGGACACCACCACAAGGGCGGCAAGCACCACCACAAGAAACATCACGATAAGGGCGAGGAAGTTGAGGGCTACCACAAGAAGTACCACAAGGACGAGTACCACAAGGACCATCACTTTTACGATGACCACCACAAGGAAGGCAAGCACCACAAACACGGCCACCACCACGGACACCACGAGAAGAAAGGTGGTGGTCACAAGAAGGGCGGTCACCATCACTCCGGTCACCACGAGGAGCACCATGGCAAACACGGCCACCACGACAAGCATCATTATGATGAGGACCACAAGGGACACAAGGGGCACCACGGACACGATGAGCACCATCACGGCCACCATGAGCACGGCAAGAAAGGAGGCCATGAGGATCACAAACACTGGGGATTCCACCACGGCAAGCACTGATAAGATTATGTTATTGTTTACTTTATTACTTTACGCATTACCTCTTTGTAAATAAACTAAAACCAATTTAAATAATAGCATGTATTACTCCCTCCTTTTTATTCATACAAAATTTAACATATCCATACAATCTGGTATAGATTGATAAGAGGGGCGTTCAAGGTATCCTCGGTATCAGGGTGTTTACTAATGATGTGGGTAATTTGACTAATTAATTAATTAATTAATGCTCACGGCGGCGGCGCCTCAAAAGCAAGTGCGAATCGAGTGCTGTAGAGTTTTTAGAGCTCTGTGGCGAAGTTCCATCAAGTATTTTCGATCGAATTGTTACTGGAGATGAAACGTGGCCTCATCATTATGACCCTGAAAGAAAGCAAGAGTTCATGGAGTGGCACAAGAAGGGTACTGCCACCTAAGAAATTCAAAGTCGTTCCGTCTGCCGGAAAAATCATGGCCACAGCGTTTTGGGAATCAAAGGGAATTCTGCTGATTGAGTACACAAAAAAAGGTGAAACCATAAACGCAGCATCCTACGCATCCACTTTACGAAATTTACGGGAAGCAATTAAAGAAAACTGACGGGGTAAACTGACCACCGGTGTGTTGCTTCTTGAAAACAACCAAGGCTGCTGTGCGAGATTGTGGTTTCCAAGAAATTAACCTCCCATCTTATTATAGCCCAGACCTGGCCCCGAGTGATTATATTTGTTCCCTAATTTGATAAAAGACCTTCCTGGGAAACGATTTTCCAACGATGAAGAGCTCAAGGCGGCAATAAATGCGAAAATGTTTCAGAGAAAGACGAAAGTTATTTTTTACAGGGTATTGAAAAGTTAATTTGGAGATGTAATAAATGCATTGGGGTAATGGGGAATTACATTGAAAAACAAAAATTGATTTCATGTCTTTTTTCATGCCGACACCTAGAATACATTGAACGCCCCTCGTACTATACAGCTGATACTAAACAGTAAAAGTTCCAATAAAGCAAATTAATAAGTGCCACTATTGACTATAATTAGCTGCCGATCTAACGGAACTAATTCAGTTTAACCATAACATGATGTCGTCACTGCCACCGCGTCGTCGCCGTCGCGGAATCATTCATCCAGAAATCTGCAGCAACAATTGCCAAACACCACTCTGTAATCGACATCAGATGAAAGCGATCTAATCTATAAATTCAAAGTGCGGAAACAGTTTTGACACTGTTATCGTAGCTTTGGTGACGGCTACGTCTTTAGTCGAGCCAGACAAAGTGAGTTGGACTTTTTTTTTATACCTACATATTAATGGCCTTAAAGTTAGATAATAATATATAAGTGTTCGTATAAATAAATTACAATTGATTTAATTGTTTTTTTCAGTCATGAGGCTCCTGTTTTTAATAGAGCTTCTGGCATGCGTGGTGCTATTCGCGCATGCTCGAAATGTAGCCAATGTAAAAGGTGAAAAGGATATCGCACCCAAGGCCGCCCCGGAATTAGCCGCCGCACCCACAGGCGGTGACCTGTCGGCAGCTGGCACTAGCGGCGACCAGGCGATAGCGGGTACCGAACACAAAAAGGCAGAAGGCCATGCCAAGGCCAAGGACAGCCACCACGAACAGGGCGGTGGCCATGAACACCATGCCCATCACCACGAGGAGCACGGGGATAAAGGTGATAAGGGATACAAGTCGCATCACCACCACGATAAGGGCGAGCATGGACACGACGCGAAACACCACCACGAAGGACATCACGACGAACACGGAGGGCACAAGAAGAAGCACCATGATGAACACGACCACCACGGCGAACACCATGAGGCCGCGCACGGGCACAAGGGAGGGAAATTCGGACACAAAAAAGGCCACAAAAAGGGTTCAAAGACCACCGGTTTCCACCATAAATCCCATAAAGACGAATTCCACAAGGAACACAAGTTCTACGATGACTTCCACAAGGGAGGACACCATCACAAGCACGGTGACTTCCACGGACATCATGACAAGAAGGGCGGTCACCACAAGAAAGGCGGTCACCATGAAAAGGGTCATCACGAGAAACACCATGGCAAGAAGGGACATCATGACAAAGGACATTACGACGAAGACCACAAAGGGCACAAGGGCCATCACGGTCACGAGGAACACTTTGCGCACCACCACGACCACGGCAAGAAGGGTGGACATGCCGGCGGCAAGGAACATGGTTACAGTCACGCAAAGAAGGCGTAAGGAGGACAAGACGTACCCACTTAATTATTTGTTATATTATGTTGTTGTTGTTGTTTCTTATTGTTATGTTTTTCAACAAGTCATTGTACATAAAAGTTTACGTAAGACATAATTAATTTAAATTAAAATTCAATTCGAAGTTGGTCTCGTGACTATCTCTCATTTTCAAACCCAAATTAACATATTATTAACTGCACATTTCGCATTATGTAGGTATTTTGCACCGGTCAAGTGCTTGTCGGACTATGTACAGTAAAGGGTTCCGTAGTTGGGATGAATTAAATGCTAAAAACAAACCGACCGTAAAAATGAGTTTATAGTTCATAGTATTTCTCGAAAAACTGAAAGACAAAGTAACTTTGTCTTCTAGATATTTTCGGTTGCAACTGCAGTAATAACTGTTATTACTGCAGTTGCAACCGAAAACATCTCAAAAACTATTGACTTAAATTCAAAAAACTTCGAAACATCATCATTTTCATTATGGGATCCAACGAATTTCTTTCCAATTTTCATTGATTTAGTGTCAATAGTCTCTGAGTAAAATAGCTTTGTGTCATTGGTGCGTACGGATAGATGGACACGACGAAATTATAAGGGTTTCGTTTTTACTATTTGGCTATGGAACCCTAAAAAGAAATCAAGTAGACAATTGCACAAAAACTAGTTATAAACATAATGTGGTGATGCAAGCAACCAGAGCAAGAAATGACACAATTATTTTATTTTAAATTTATTCAATAGAAGGTTGCATAAGATTTACAACAAAGCCATCAGTGGAGCTAGATGGTCGAACTCAATCTTCTCAGTAATGTTCTTAGTCTTTATGTTTTCATCTTGGTTGGCAATGAAGATCAGGTTTCCATCATCTCTCCATCCATATTTTTTCACCCAGTGTTTCAAGGTCACATCTAAAACCAATCACAAACAGAATTTTGAAACTAATACTATACTTACTATACTTTTGTAATAGGTCAAACGGGCTTGAGTCAGCAACTCCAGGTCTATGCGCGTATTTTGCGTACGAGTGAGAAAACCGATTATTTGATTGACCCCAACTAACTGTATAGATATTAGAAAAATGAATTGAATTAATAGTCACTAAAGCACGTAGTAAACTTTTGAATCAATGTGTAGTATATTGAAATCTATTAAGCCATAGATAAATGCTATGGCTTCTTCCTAGGTAAGGCATAGGTTAATAATAAATAATGGTGTATTTTATTTAAATATTAACATGAGAGTTCCATTATTGACCAGATATATGAACACTAGCAGTACCCCACGGTTTCACTGTCGTTAATTTGAGGAAAAGAGAACCTACTAAAATATATTCCATTACTGTAAGATTATTACTTTAAGAAGCTATTTTACATCACGCACATCACAATATGATCAGTAAGTGTGGAAGTATAGTAAAAAAATGTCACAGGAACATTAATAATAAAGGAATGCTGGGTAAAAGTACTGGGGTCTAATAAGTGGCCGCCTTGCAGAGTTATTTTAAAACTATGATATCTCCTAAGATATTCATTGAAATTAAATGATGTCATGGGCAATTTTGATCAAAATTAAATACTTGTGATGAATAATGTATTTATTTGCATAAAGATTAATATCATGTTTATAAAACACTTTCGCAAACAATGCATTATTTTAGAACAAATTTGATTAGTATGAAAATTGTCATAGGAGTAACAGACAGTCCACTGTGCAGGGCCTGCATGGAGGATAACAAGACAGCGGCACATGTGCTTCTAAGCTGCCCGGTGGTCGCCACTTACAGGGCAAAATACTTCAGTAACCCAGGTACCCTATGTGAGACGGTCAGTAACATCAAGGTGTTGCTGGCCTTCCTTGAGGAGCTGGGGTGGATCGAATGATCGATTTTCCCACCCATACGCAAAATACGCGCATCGACGTGGAGTTGTGGACACCAGCCCGTATTACCTATTACCTATTATATTATACTATGAAATAAGTTATAGTCAACCTTAAAAGCTAGGCATTTATGCTGTCATGAAATTTGTTGAGAACTTTTAAAGGGGAGCAATTCTGTCATACATGATTTTTGCATAACTTTAACCGTTTACAAAGCGTATACAACGGAAGCTCTCAAAACTAATAATTTTTCACATTTTTGAATGATGCTCTGCTCCTATTGGTCGTAGCGTGACGTTATCTAGCCTATAGCCTTCCGCGTTCAGCCAAGCAAACAAACTCTTCAGCTTTATAATATTATATAATATACTATATCATAGAATATAGATGGACAAAGCAAAAGTAGTATGTATGAATAATAGTATTTTGTGTTCTGTAGTTTCTACTAACCACCATGGGTCAAAAGGTGCATGTTTATGTTTGCATAAAATCAAAAGTCATTTATTCAAATTAGGCTGAGAATCAGCACTTTTCGAATGTCAAAATTACATAGGACAGTGCCCCAAAACATGCCCTTTACCACATACTTTTATATGAAACTACCTGTTGCCCGTTACAATACCTTTTTATTTTTTGTTAGAGACCTTCTCCCAAATTCAACAATCACGATTGGTCAAGCCATTTTTGAGTTTTTTGGCAATTAATATATATAGATGAGTAGTTATATTAATTTTACTAACCATCAATGCCTCCCAATAAGTTAGCAAGGTTGTTCTTATCAATTGTCTGGAAGGTAATGCCAACCACGTGACACACAAACTTCCGGATGGAGTCATGGAACCCACTGATGCGGTTGCAAAGCTCTGGCATTTGATGTACTCTGTTCCAAAATTGTGCAAAGTCACACTGCTCTAGAATGTCAGCCAAATATTTGATTTGTGATATTGTCTCATTCTCCACCTAAAATATATAAAAGCATTGAGTTAATACAATAATTTCAAAAAACAAATAAACAAAATGAATTAACTTATAATGAAGTACAATAGTTCCAGAGTTTATTTATTCATTTAAGGGCTACAAGGAGGTGGAGGAAGAAGACATATTGCGCCAACACCAAAAGAAATTGGGATATGGGCAAGAGAATGATGATCATGACAAGGACTTCTTCAGTTGTTATTTACCTAAAGCCTAGATTTAATTTAAAATAATATTTTTCTCAAAAACACTTACCACAGATTCAAGAAGCAGACATTTGCAAAGTGTAAAATCTGTATGTGGGAAATTAGTCAAGGCTTTCAAAAGAATCTGGCATGTGATGTCAGCATTGAACTTCTCTGGATTGAATTGGTACAGTTTTAAAACTGCCAGATTTGCTTCCAAATCATAAGTATTCTCTCGTGACTGCATTTCAACATACCTCTCCAAGGTTTGAAGATTGGCGGGATTGTATCTATAAACATGTCATACAATGTTAACAACGGATATGTTTATGCAACAGGCTGTATTTTATTCTAAAATTTAATTAGAATGAAATACCTACTACAAAACATAAAATTTCCAATGCCCGTACATAACCTTACACAACAATGAATATTAATGCCGGAACATACCTTTCAATACTTTTTAGTATGGTTGCGACGGTTTGCTTCATAGTTTCAGCCATCGTAAAGGCTAATTGAATCTCAATCTAAAGAGAAAATAAAAAATAATTCAAGAAGCGTGGCATTCATCAATTTGATACTACAGCAACAGTGACAGATACAATGTCATTGACATTGACAGACATTTTGACACTTTAACAGTAATAGCCAGAAGGAAAACTGTTATTTATTTATTTTTATTTCGTGACTTGGTTATTGAGACGTAAAGAAAATTGTAGAATCCGAGAAAACAGTCGAATCAGAAACAGACTTGACATATAGCCGTGGTTACACGCTTGCCCTTGCTTATTATTATTACTTGCCAAAAACTACCAATCTTTACAAACGCACAAACAAGCGCATCACAAGCGCTTGCTGCGCGCATGCTTCCCATAATTTGACATGGTGCAGCTTCCTATGTGGCCTCCGCGTACGGCCCAGTTATTATCCATCAGTATATGCGCTTTATATAAAATCATTCGGACAACCGACAGTGATTCCATCATTGAGATGGGATATAACAGGAGACGCCCTGTTAATCTATACATACATTTGCTTATACAAATATGAGTGAAATATGATTCAGAATGTGAAATATCGTTTTGTCTCATTCTTTCTAATAAGATAATCGTATTTGATAAAAGAGACAACAATATTTTAAGTAGTTGCTCATTATGGCAACATTTTGTCGTGACGTAGTCACGGTTGTAGGTAGGTGCCAGAGCAGCCATCTTTGTCGCCAAGTTTCGTGGTAGTTCAGCTGTCAAATGCTTGTTTATTTTTTGTATTATTGAGATTTGCGAGAAAATTACGAGGACTTTACCTTTAAAACTGTATGTAAATGTTGGAAAACAGCAATTCAACATGCCTGTGTGTTGTATTGTGAAGTGTGGTGCAAGAAAGAATGAAAATCAACCTCAACTGTCTTTGCACAGGTTAGTAGCCGGTTTTCATGCAATAACACATACAATAATAGACATTCGATGATATAATTGTAACGCGATCATGAATTTATGGCTAAAGTATTGATATTTGAGTGAATTTCCGCATAACAGACCTTTTTATTATTTTTTAATTAATTCGTTTGCTTACAATAATATGTCATAAAAGAATAGTGTTGTACCGTTGCCGTAATAGTTTCCGAAACTAGTTCCTCCGCTGGAACGATATCGGTATATTCTGCGATGTTAACATAAATAATCCTGCGTATTATTCGCTCCGAGTGACCTTGTTAGGTCCAGCCCGTTTTCTATTTTGTTAAGTACCTGGTACTTGTTGGAAGGTATTCTCCCCTACCTATTAACATTGTAATTTGAAAACATTGTAAAAGCCAATTATTTTTAAAAGAGGAACCGTGGAGTTTCTTGCCGACTCTTCTCCATAGGAAATCTCCAATTGGAACCGTGCACCTAGCTCCTGACGTTTCATAAGTGCCCATGTAGGTTTATGTGAAATAAAATATTTTGATTTTGGTGCTGTGCACCACGGGCCGAACCTAGCCGCATACCTAACAGAAACTACTGGTCTCTGGCCTTCCAACCCAGAGGTAAAATATGCGAAAGCACATAGTCTTGGGCATATGGATAGATATCCGCTCGCTGTTTTCCTTCACTTTAATACGTAAACTTCATGCAATTAAAAAGTGTTTTTTTAATTCCATACAGAAAACAGACAAAAATTTAAAAAAAAAATTGTTTTTTGTTAAAAGTACTGTTTAGACTTTCATAAGCATTTACTAAAAAGCTGTTATTTTGACATTACAAACGAAACATTTTTTTTTTTTCGCTCAGAAATGACATTACGCATCTCCGCTCGTCGGGGGACGGAACGGAGTAAGTTGGACTCCCTGCCAGAGTGGCAGTATACCCACTAAAACTCAGCGGTGTTCCCTCATCGCCTTGATGGGGGGGTCATGGGAATCCGGCTCAGCCTTTGCGTCCACAATCCCCCCGGCGCATGCCCGCCTAGCTGGAAGTTAACCTACTCATCTTTTTCTGTTACAACTAGGACTGCCAACTTTTTTTGAGACAAATTACGTATCAAAATTTTGATATAAATAAATAAATAATTCGTTTTTTACTAAATTTATGGACGATCTGTTTCTCCCTTCTCACCACTGCAGATTTACTACCGAAAAAACTTCGTGAACACTGAAGTGCCCGGAACAGAGTAAATAAGAAATATTTGGTTTTTATATTTGGTACTTAAGCTATCAGATGCATTTTTAAGTATGTATAATATATTGCCATTTGTCTTCACAACTGGTTTGTTTTAAGCATAACTATATTTTTCTCTGAAAATTCTTTATTTTTATGAATAGGTTTTCTTTTTGATTTATAAGTACCTATCGATAAAAAGTTCATATGAGTCTCGTTTTACGCATCGCAAAAGATTAGAAATAAGTGTTTTCACATACATTACTTTTATGCAAAAGTATAAAGTATATTTATCGAAAATAAAATAGGATACGTTATCATAAAGTAAGCAACCCTAATTACAACGGACTTTAAGTAAGTACATATATCAAAATCAAAATCAAAAGTCATTTATTCAAACTAGGCTGAGAATCAGCACTTTTCGAACGTCAAAATATAATATAATATTATGATCCAAACGTGATAACTAGCAAGACTCGTATTTAGTATCGATACTCGTTATAGTAACACCAATGTTCCTTGAGTGATACAACCCTAGCAACGGCAGCCATTTTATGAGACAATATGAGTTGTAGGTATACCTTTTTTTCGTAGGTATTTCCCGTCCATATGATTTTCTATGTCTATGGATTCCATAGAGGAATAAGATAGTATAACGAGTGATTCCAACAAAATAGTACTTACTAATCCCAAGTTCCGACACTAATGGTGATGATTGACAATGACACATGTGACAAGCCTGTCTCACTGACAAATTGGTTGACATTTCGATGGATTACAATTTCGATTTCGATTACGGCGGTGGAGGCAACTAACTAAACCGCAAAATATAGTGTGAACTGAGTTTTGTGATGTTTTTCGCCTCATAACGAATATGGAAAGACGGTGCTTGAGATAAACATAATAAAGTAGAGGCCGCTCATTTACTGGAAATTAATTACTAGCAAAAAACGTTCGTCAACAGTCTTTCAGACTTTAGTTCAATACTATCAAAAAGTGAAAATCAGACTTTAAAATGGATCAAATGCTACCGAGTCCGTACAACATACCTGGCATAGGTACTCCTTTGCATCAGCCAGAAGAGGATCAACAGATTTTGCCAAATGCTATGCAACAGCAGCATCAGCAACAACAACAACAGCAGCAACATGCCCTCGCCGCGATGGGCTCCTCACCGCTCGTCGGCTTTGGTTCATCGCTAATGGGAACTCCTCAAAGATCAGTTCATACTTATGCGCCAGCCGCCAGCTATGCTACACCTCAACAAATGATGCAGCCACAAACACCAGTAATTATCATTGTATATTAACCTTACATGCAATACAGCAAAAGTTATTGACTTCTAATCATGAAAAATTCCAACATCTCACAAGATACTGCTTTACATAGATTATAATTAGATCCTGCCTTCCTATACCCTGATTTTCCTATAGGAATTATAGAATTGTGCAATTTCATTACACTGTTAACCAGCACAATCTCTCCAGAACAAAATGATACTAACTAAAATGTACTACAGAATATATTCAAAATTCTTTTTTAGTCACTCAAAAATTTTGTTATGTTACCACAAACATTGTTACTGTATTGTAAATACTTATATTTTTTATTTAGCAAAACTTAATGTCACCAATGATAACAAGTGGCAGTCTGGCAGGCCAACAGATGCTCAGCCAGGCCAGTCCTGCACCAATGACACCTATGACCCCACACTCAGCTGACCCTGGCATCTTACCACAGTTGCAGTAAGTACTCCTGAACAAGTTTTGGATAATGAGAGCTAGTAAAATGTATAATGGACATTGAGATACAGAAGATAAAATCTTTGAGAGTCCTCTGTAAGTATTTAGAAACAAATTAATTTGAATAGATAAATAATCAAAATATTATTTTTGCTTTTCAGAAATATTGTCTCAACAGTGAACCTAAATTGTAAATTAGACCTAAAAAAAATTGCTCTCCACGCAAGAAATGCAGAATATAACCCAAAGAGATTTGCTGCAGTCATTATGAGAATAAGAGAACCTAGAACTACAGCACTGATATTTTCATCAGGAAAGATGGTTTGCACAGGTGCCAAAAGTGAGGAAGACTCTCGTCTCGCTGCTCGGAAATATGCTAGAATTATTCAGAAACTTGGTTTTTATGTAAGTATGAACTTTTCTTCTTCTTAGTGTGTTGCTAGAAATCTAAATGGACTCAGCCCAGAATTTGGCTACGTATTTGGTGCCATCACTATCGTCCATTAATTCCTGTAATGAGCAGACAACAGGACAATTTTAAGTATTCCATAGTTTGTGGAACAGCACCGCATTTGCACTCTAAGGTGAAGTTGTCTATGAATCTCCATCTGAACAGGTTTTCCTTGCTTTGGCCAATGTTCATACATCTTCTGATCCACTAGCGGTGTATAAACTGATAATATTACAATAGCCATCTAGTATATGATATAATATTATAAGTTAAGTATTGATACTATAATAGATTGGTCACAATATATTTCTCACTTATACAAAAGGCATACAGCAACAAATATCACATCAATGTTGCCAATGCAATAAGTTGATGATACAACATAATGATAATTATACTTTGTATACTGGTGCACCTCTACCTAACTCTTCAGGGGAATACAGGTGCTGTGTTTTGCTGTGTGAATGTGGGCTGCACATATTTACAGTGAGCTGTCTGTGCACGAGTACAGCATGGAACTGTACTTTCTTGCAGTTTCAGGACACCTTAAAGGAAATTAAAAATCTTTAAAAAAAAAACCTTTTAAAACTATGCCAAAATGATTGTTTTTGTATGATTGATTAATGTTTTTATTTATTTACAGGCCAAGTTTTTAGACTTTAAAATCCAAAATATGGTTGGAAGTTGTGACGTGAAGTTTCCAATTCGCCTTGAAGGTTTAGTACTGACACATGGACAGTTCAGTTCATATGAACCAGAGTTATTTCCGGGCCTTATTTATAGAATGGTAAAACCAAGAATAGTATTATTGATATTTGTTTCGGGAAAAGTTGTCTTAACTGGTGCTAAAGTGAGAGAAGAAATATATGAAGCATTTGATAATATTTATCCAATATTAAAGAGCTTTAAGAAGCAGTAAGTTTTATGTGTTTATGTATAAGTGAATTAATAAAATTTGTACTATTTTATTTTATAAATTTTGCTTTGTAGTTTTATTTGCATTCTTTCTTTGTGTTCCTTTCTTGCACGAAACATCATAAACATAATTTTAATGAGTGATTATTGAATCGAAAATACAACTATCCTTAATAGTATGGGCCGGTGGCGTTAGTTTGAACTAGGAATTTCATAAATGAATGAAAATCATAACAAAAACAACATAGTTTTTCCTTGTTGTATATGAGATCTGAGCGTCATTACAGGAGCAGCCTCCTGTAATGAGAGACAGAGAGCCTAAAGTTGTCAGAGAAAAAGTAATTTCATACCTAAAACCTTATGGGGTGGTTCTTGGGATCAACTTCCACCCAAAAAAAGTCAGCTGCATGGAAGTGGGGGGAATATGTCTATCGCGTTAATGAACATGATTGTTACAGAGATGGAAGATTGAAAGATGTCTGTGGAAAGGTGAAGCAGCCCTGAAGAAATTCCGCCGAAAAGAAGCAGAAGAAATGCCGCCTCTCTTCAATTTCTTAAATTTGAAAATATAAAAAAACTTTTTTATAGGCCTTTAGGCGCCCTCTATAAAGCGCTTATTAAACTATTCAATTAGTAGAAAATCTAATTAGGAAATCGAAAGATGTAATTGAAGTTAGAACAGTTAGATACCGATTTAGAGCGATTGGAAGGTCCCGACCGCACTAAATCCTAAAGGCGAGTAATCGCATCGTTAACAGCATGTATTCTTTAACCCAGCACTTTCTCTTCTTACTTTTCTATATGCATTGTACCCACCATTACAGCTAGGGCAAGCCCTATCTTTTGTTGTTTTGAGAGATACGGTGCCATCGAAACGTGCAACCCAATATAATTCTACTTGACGATTGTGAGACGTCTGTCCGATTTAGAATTCCTAATTAGAACTTCCTAATTAGAGTGTTGCTAATTAGATTTCCTAGAAATTGAATAGTGTAATAAGCGCTTTAGCGATACGACATTCCCGTTCGCCAAGCAAAATCGATTGTATGATTTAGATTAGGACATGGCATTAGGGTTCCGTACTCAAATCTCAACGGGACGGGATCACGGGACCCTATACGCACACCATTTGTTTGTCTATTACAGGGCAGTGGCGCCGATTCCCTTGTTCACAAACTAAACTAAATTTTAGTTCAGTGCATCTTTTTCTTTGCTCTATTCCATTAAGATAAAGACAGAAGATAATTATTAGTTTAGTGCTATAAAATAACATGGAACCGTTAGAGCGCTTATCCGGGAATTCCTCTTGTTTGACTTGATAACCTCATTGCCAAGTTATCATTGCCATCCCAATACTATTTTAATCGTTTTCTATGAAAAAAGAAAATTCCCAGAATTATAATCATGAAAACCAATACAACTATCTTCATCGAAGAATTTGTTAGAAAAAGTGGTGAGATATAAAGTTGAATACAGATGAATGTGTTAATAATTCCTTTTAGACAGTGATTGCGTAAGAATTTAACCGAAATGGGTTTGTTTATACAGTGTAGTGCGAAGCCCCACTAGTGCGTTGCGCTGCGTTGCGTCGTCGCTGCGTCGTTTTCCATACATTTTTTATGACATGCCCCATTAGACCGATGCGTCGTCGCGCGCGACGTTTCAACGGATCGACGGACAAGAGACGAAGCGGGAGAGAGGGTATGCGCTGCGTTGTCAGAGCTCCGCTGGGACGACGGACAGTGATCCACTGCTAGAGGAGGAAGCTAGAAAAATATAATAAATCCAGAATCTTCTATGGTTTCTACGTTTATTTCGACGGTGCCGTAATAAAAGCAACAAAAGAACACGTTTGTATCTATCCATTGCAAAGGCTGAACTGAGACGCAGCTGCGACGGCGTGCGAGAGTGACCCTCTTGCGTTGCGTTGGCGCAGCGTCAACGCAACAATCGAAGGGCGAGAGAAGAAGTGGGGGGAGGTGGCGGCCGGCGGTGGCCCTATAAAAGTAACAATAGAACACGTTTTTCCGGTTCATTGTGGAGGCTGACTGACAACATAGTTATTATACTCTTTGCTGACTGAAATGCGTGCGTCGTCCTCTTGCGCTGCGACGTCGTGCGTCGTCGCAACGCAGGTGTGGCGTACAATGCGTTAATCCGTTGCGCGACGCAACGCACTAATGAGGCATCACCCTTAGACTTTCATTAGATACTTTTGGCACAGATCAGCTAGGTAATTGATTTTTCCGCGAGCTAAGAAGTAAGTACCTATACCTACCAGCGACAAACGTGGCAGAGTTGTCAGTTCTCTTCCCCATTCTTTTTAGTTTAGATTGTGAACAAGAAATAAGAATAATCGGTGCCAATGTCTGTTAGTTACGTGCTCTACGGCTAAGCTGGTGAACCGATTAGTATGGTCGGTATGGAGATAAACCCTGAAGAAGGACAGCCACCCATACCTACAGATGCATTTCATATGCATTGGAATACCATGGACGTCCGTGAGGAATATCAGCTTACAAAAAGCCGGCTAAATGCGGGTCGGACCATGTACAGACGCCAGCACATCAAGCTACTACAATCTGTCAGATTTCTTTAATAGATTTTCAACTTTAGCGCTAAAGCATAAGGTTCAAAGTTGATTGGGAAAATCTGACAGTTTCGGGTAGCTTGATGTGCTGGCGTCTGTACATACATGAAGGGTTCCGTAGTTAGGATGAATTTATCCTAAGAACAAACTTAACATTGTAGGTAAAATAATATTCTCCAATACATCGATTAGTCCATTCATCCATTAGTTTATCCCGTTCTACTAAATAAATAATATAAAAACATTGTCCTATAGTTATTTGCAAGTATCAAAATCACTTAGGCCCTATTTTTTATTGCGTTGACTTTGAAGCTTGGTTTTTTTTTAGAGCTCCAAGGACGGTAAACCTACATACCTATTTGATGTTAAGTTCAACTTGATACCTCCACGCGTTCGTGACAAAATGGGTCTTATTGACTAACGGACAACAACGTGATCTTATAATGGTTCCGTTTTGAAGTACAGCACACTAAAGAGTAAAGAGAAGATGAGTACCTAATAGAGTGCTTAAGTTTTTTGGGAAAAACCGAAATTCACACAAGGAGCAATAAAAATATCTTTCACAAATTAGATTATCGCAATCGTGTCCCTATCGATTATCGATAGGAGCTCGCTCCCGTTTCTAAAGTGCTATGCTAGCTCTGTGGTAGAGCTACCGTTATTATACTCACAGTCACAGTGTATATTATCTATGGGCTACTATTAGACAATAACCGTGATTACAAAAAAAAAAAAATGTGATTACAGACTGACATGACAGATGACAGAGAAAATAACAACATGAACATTGTTGTGGGTGGGACAGTAAAAATATATAAAATAAATATTGATGGACAAAAGCAGTGATATCATATAAAAGACAAATATTGGTCGTTGTGGTTGATTTTTATTCAATTAATTAAATTATAAAAGGTTTTTCGAATTGTGATGTAATGATAAGATCATAGTTTGTTACCTACAAAGATTTCACGTTGTTATCAAACACGTCAGCAAATTATATCATTTTAGTAAATAAATAAAACACTACAGCAATGAGAACCGACATAGAGAAAGAAGCTGGGACTTGGCTTCTCAAAAGATATGGGCAGTTTTTTAAAGCACAATATCAAGATCTTGCATCTACACTAAAAGGTGAATTTTGGGAAGAAAACAAGACTTATTTGCCAGTACAAGTTGTAATGACACCAGAAGAACTTATTGCAATAACAGAATTGGTATCATCTGATAACACTTTGATGACAAAAGTGTTGAGTGTGCTTTCTTCATTATGTGTTGAAGTTGTGGCTCTCAAAAAGGAAGCATTTTTAAGGTATGATTATGATAGTTATTTAGAAAGACCTATTCTGAGAAAAAACAAAAAAATATGTTCATGTGAACTTTCATATTCTATTACAGGCATTTTAGTTTTTTATCTGTGTATGATGAATATAATAACAATGATATCAGTACACAAATGGAGTCAATTTGTTCACTGAGTGCATTCACCAACCGTTGTGATGATGTGCTGCGGAACCTCTGCAACCAAGTGTTTGCTATCTTCACCAAAGGTGCCATTAATATCAGTAAGTTTATTAAATGTGACCTAAGTTCTGATTTGAATCCAAAGCTAAATAAAATTTTAATGTTTAATTAATTTGTACATTTAATATTTCAGATGGGATACAACTACATTACATTATAAACCACATTGGAGAAATATTTACTGTTCTTGTTTTGCTAGAATTATTAATATCCAACACTTCTTTGATAACTAATTGGAATAAATACTGTAAAACTATGAAATCCTTCAGCAATTCACCAGAAAATCTAGATTTAATGGAGGACAAATTCAAGGCCATGATGGGGGCTGTAAATACTGTCACAAATAAGATTATGAATGATGACATTGTACAAAAGAGTCTTCAAAACCTGACAGCATTAAGAAGCAGTTTAGTTGATAAGAACTGCTCATTGGTAGCAACAGAATTTGCTCAATATCTGAAGCAGGCAATAGCAAATCTAGACAAACTTATACAAGAGCAGCCTAATGGCAGCAATATGTATAAATGTATCAAAGTTAATAGCCTTTATGTACTTTCTGCACATTTGTTTGGAAATAGCGACAGGAAGATTTTCAAAGCTTTAATTGATTTGAATACAAAGGTAAATATTAAAATTCTGTTGAATTACTTAATTTACATCATCAAATTTTTAAAACATTGATATGTAATGTAGAATTTGCTATAAAACAATTAGGTCAATTAACTTTTATTATTGATTTTATTATTCATATAATCTACTTTCCTAAAATTGACACTTCTAAGATTGCAGTGTGAGTAGAGAAATTCAATACTGAAAATAGGTATAGGTAAATATTGGTCCATGAGGAATTTCACCCTTAATTTTTAACCAACTACAAAAAAGGAGGAATTTCTCAGTTCATTGGAAACTTTTTTTTTTAACTGTCTACTTTACCAACTCAACTTATGTAATAAATTTTCATTGTGTATGCTTTAGCAACACCCAATAATAACCAAAATATCCAAAACATTATGAAACACATCAATTTCTTCTTTTATAGCCTACCTAAGATTTAAATGAGTATTGAAATTGGGTGATTGGTTCTATTTGCTAATACAGATTTTGAATAGTTTTAGTTTTTATTATGTTGTCTGACACATTAGCATAACTCACTTTGTAAATTGTTACAGGCACACAGTATAAACATTATTGGGACAACAATATGGTTTCCTGAACAATTCCTTCAAAGACATGTTGCATCACAGTGTGCTAAACATGACAAAATATCACAAACAATGGTTAAGGCAAGACAAGCCTACATCAGTACAAAGAAAGCTAGCTTAGCCAAGGACATTGCACATCTTCACATGATATGCACACAGTGGGTGCTCAGTATTGAAGAAATATTTTCTTCTAATCATCACAAGCTGAGTGCTGCTGAAATGAGTTTGCATGCCAAAACTCTTTTAGAAGGGCTTGACATTGCATCCAGAACAAACCATTCAGTGCTCACTTTGATTAACTTACATCTCACCCTAGGTATACCACTCCCTAAGAGTATTTTGATATCATTGTTTGAGATTATGTACATGTTAAAAACCTTAAAGAATGCTGTAACCCGCAATCGTAATCAAATAATTATTTCAATTAACATGATTCTGCAGCACCTCGTGTTTCAGTCAACATCCTCTATACTTGAGGTAAAAAAGTCTTTAATGACTGATAAAAATTACGCAAATAAGCGCCTTGATGAACTGACATGCCTAGTGATTGCGGAAAGGGCGCTGAAAGGAGCTGCAACCATCGAAAGAAATATAGCTGCCAATATTGCCTTGAGCTTTGTTCCAGACACAACTTATTTAGAAGACAGCTACATTAGACTTGGGAAACTACTTGAGAAAATCCAAACTTTATCAAATTTCATACACTCTATGGATAATTTATGCAATTGCTCATGGTTATTGTGGCATCAAAATATTATCCCCATTTATTTCGAACAAAATTTCAGCATGCAGTTAAATACTTTGAAACTGAAATATTTTCTTATGGTTTTGGAAGACTGCATTGTATTATTGCATAAAACTGATCAGCATTATGGAATGACAAAGTACCAACAGTTTCTGAACAATATGAAAGCTATGATAGAGAATAAAATAATATTAAGTGCAAGTCAAAATATAGAGACAAATTTGAGACTTCATATTCACTCACACTTACAGTTGGATGTTGTAAACCCATTTACATTTGACATGACCAAGAAATTGTTACTTATTGTGGATAACTTTAGGATGCAATTCCTTTACATGTCCATTGTGCCTTCAGTAGAACACTACTTGTCTATGATGTACTACAATCTGACAACGGTTGTTTTGTCAGATTGGAAAACCTATGGTGAAATGCGACAAATGGCGAAATTTAAATTTAATCTGAAGACGGTACAAGATAATCTACCCACGCAGACCTTAGAGCAAGGCTTGGATGTATTAGAAATTATGCGCAACATTCACATATTTGTTTCTAAGTACTTGTACAACTTGAACAACCAAATATTTATTGAAAAAAGCAGTAATAACAAACATTTGAATTCTATTAACATCAGGCACATTGCGAATTCTATTAGAACTCATGGCACTGGCATTATGAATACGACTGTGAATTTCACTTATCAATTCTTGAAGAAAAAGTTTTTCATTTTTTCCCAATTTATGTATGATGAACACATCAAGTCAAGATTGATTAAAGATCTCAGAAACTTCAAGGAGACGGATGCAAATGGAAATGTATATTCATACAAAAATGCTGAAAAATTTAACAAGGGCATAAGAGTGCTTGGGTTAAATGAAGAGGGTCTGAGCTATTTAGATTTGTTCCGTGACCTTATAAGTCAAATTGGAAATGCCATGGGATATGTTAGAATGATTCGTTCAGGAGGCCGACATTGCTGCTCTGATGCTACGATGTTTTTGCCAAATCTCGATAACGTCGAATCTTTTAAACAATTTAGTGAGGAGAGTGGCCTTGGACCAAGAACGATTGAATCATCAGAAAATTTGGATCATAATGTCAATGACTTGATATCGAATTTTATCCAAGGAACAGAATATTTTAAATTACTCGTTGATGTATTCGCACCTGTATTTCGGAATCCTAAAAATGTACATCTTAAAAATTTCTACATCATCATTCCACCTTTGACTTTAAATTTTGTAGAACACATGATATTATCCAAAGACAAAATGTCAAAGAAAAATAAAATCGGTGCAGCATTTACTGATGATGGCTTTGCAATGGGTGTTGCTTATATTATGAAACTACTGGACCAGGTTAGTAATGCAAAACAATTGTATGACTCTTTTTTACTCTCACCGCGTTTACACCAATTAAACATTTATTTTACACTAGCGACCCGCCCCGGCTTCGCACGGGTGCAATGCTGATCACTACATAGTATAAAACAAAGTCGCTTCCCGCTGTCTGTCTGTCTCTATGTATGCTTAGATCTTGAAAAGTACGCTACGGATTTTGATGCGGTTTTTTTTTATAGATAAAGAGTGATTAAAGAGGAAGGTTTATATGTATAATACATGCATAATATAGTAGAGAAACACTGATAATTTTAGAGCCATTATTTCTCGTAAAAAGTATAGGATAAAAAATTGTTATTGTGGGTTATCCCTAAGACATAGACATATACCATTGTGGATTTTTTTGTAGACCTTTTTAAGGTGTACAATACTGTAGTACAGACGCCAGCACATCAAGCTACCCGAAACTGTCGAAATTTCCCAATCAACTTTGAACCTTATGCTTTAGTGATAAAGTTGAAAATCCGTTGGGTAGTTTCAATCGCCACCGGCCGACTGCCCGGCCAGTAACGCCCGCATTTTATAACTGTAATATCTTCGAAATTATTCATTTAAATTACATGCTGTAAAGGGCCATAATGATCTATATGAAATGCACAATGTTTTTAAGGTACTTAATTGGATAAGGAGTAATGCTGTATTGCCTAAAATTGCTTCTTAAATAAGCCATTATTTCTCGTAAAAAGTTAAGGATTAAAAATGGTTATTGTGGGTTATCCCTAAGAGATAGACATATACCATCGCGTATTTTTTTGTAGAACTTTTTAAGGTGTACAATACTGTAGTACATTATTTTGATCTATCTTGAATGGTTCAGCCAGCGTTTACAATGTAAGCAAAAAAATGTGTTTATTTACGACATCACATTAGAAACCTCTAAAATAATTAGTGTTTCTCTACTATATTATGCATGTGTTATACATATAAACCTTCCTCTTGAATCACTGTATCTATTAAAATCTGTGTGGTTCTTTCCTCAAAAGACCACTTCAGACACCAATCTACATAGTCCTCAAAGATCAAAGATTATTTCCGGATTTTTATATACACATTGACATTGATGAATATTATATAAACAATGACATGGATATTTACTTTGTAAAGTATCTTATTTTTTATTATTATTATTGTGAGTGTGAAGACTATGTGGGTCATTTCTTTTTTCTGTTTTCCTTCTTAGTTAGTTTTAATCATGACCTGGCAGTTTGAGTAATTTATGCGGCCTACCCAAATGTCCTTTCATTGGTATTGTTCGTCGAATCGTAAGGCTCCTCAAGTTCTGAGTTGAGCTGCACGATTTTTGACAAATGCGTGCACTGACTGGACAGGTCCGCTCAATCTGTGTGGTTCTTTAACCACACAGATTGAGCGGACCTGTCCAGTCAGTGCACGCATTTGTCAAAAATCGTGCAGCTCAACTCAGAACTTCTTTTGAGTAAAGACTCAAAAGACCATTTCAGACACCAATCTACATGGTCTTCACATGATCTGACCAAGATTATGTCTGGACTTTAAAAGAGACTGTGACCTCTGAGTTTGTTTCGGCCTTTCTTCTCAGAGTAGTCAGATAGGAAACGCCGACCTCATCTAGTTTAAAAAAAAAATATGATTGACATGTAAAAGTGTTTGTACAAACCTACTTACAGAAAATAAATCATTTATCATTTAAAAAAAACCGCATCAAAATCCGTTGCGGAGTTTTAAAGATCTAAGCATATATAGGGACAGACAGACGGAAGCGACTTTGTTTTATACTATGTAGTGATGTTGTGATTACTGCTTTCGTTTCACCTGAATTAATTCGTAAAGACTAGTTGTATACCCAACTTGTAGAAAAATTGTCAAAGAGGTCAATAAAATAACAACACATCTCTGAAACAACTTTAATACTTATTATCAACAGGTCTCATACCTACATATAAAACAAATATCACAACTTGTTTATGGGTGTAACCGTGGGGTTCGATTTCTGGCAATGCGGGTAGTGAATGATCCCGAGCGTGTTCCTGTACCGCTGGGTATTTGTATGCTTTGGCGGCGCGGGCAACATTTTTCTTCCATTGGTGGTAACCGTTACCTTCAGTCCCCTTTCACTACTCAAGTCATCCAAAAGAATTCGACAGAATACGCCCTATAAATTGAGATATCGGCGGCTGCGAAACCACCGGAATGCGCGCACACTGTTTGCTGCGTGGCGACGTATCGACGACTCTGCTCCGAAGTGCTCCTTGTAAAACTCATAAACAGAATATTGTTTTTGCAAGTGCCATTACAGTCACGGTTATTGTACTTGAACGATCCGTTCTAGTAGGAAGCAGGTAGTAGGGTATAGACATTCAATTACAAGACTAAATAGACTGTTAAACTTTTCTGCGTAAGTCAACAAAATAACTCCATATTCTATATGGTCTAAAGAAAACCTAAGCATTCCGTGGCGGGCTGCTAAAATTTTCAGGGTCGCTCCTGAATCCTATATTTCCCTGATTCTCAAACATTTCTCCATGAGCCTACAAAGTATCTCCTTTTCCCCATGACTGTCAAAGAAAATTTAAAATATCTGATGAGGGGTCCAATTTCCGAGCTCTCTTTTTCGCTCCCGCATCCTACGTTCTCCTTGTTCTGCCTAAGTCGACAAAGTATCTTATATTAAAACTGTATCAATGAACAGGAACAAAACAATACATAACCCTTCAGAGGCGGGTTGTTTAAATTTTCGCCCCTCTACTCCTCAAGAGTATAGAGAGGCGCTGCAGAAATATCGCCCAGAAATATCGTGGGGCGCCGGTAATGACAAAATATCTTAATGCGGTTAAAATATCTAAAAGCAGTATACCTCTTCATTCTAATGATTTAAGTATAAGTAATCTATTTATTATTTTCAGGACACGAACTTTGAAGGTCTTCATTGGTTTGATTCAGTCTGGAAGCACATAAGCGATGAAAGGAAATTATTACAAGAGCAACAAAATAAGGGTTCTGTACAGCTGCAGCAGGCGTTAGCGCTTACCGAGAAGAAAATCAAAACTTTAGAAGAAGAGTACAAGTTATTGTATTACAGTCTTACGAGTGCGAGAATATTTTTCAGATAGAAACTCACTAAGGCTCTTCCGTCATTATGCTACCCCCTCGAAGAAACACGTGAGGTTATGTTTTACCTACATACCTACTCCTAGTACAAGAGGCATAGCTACACTGATGTTTGTTTTGGTGAAAATAAATAAATAATACACAATGGGCTCGAGTGCAAAACACCTCAGAAAATCAGTAAATCAATCATTACTTTTAAAGAGGGGTCTGTGGCTAAATAATAACAGCCGCAAAGGTCGATCGACCAGGTTAAGCTACGCTTGCCGCGGTTGGTCTGTGGATGGGTGACCATCTTTACATACCGAGACCCCTCCGTGCCTCGGAAAGCACGTTAAGCCGTTGGTCCCGGCTGTCATTCGTATATCTTTGACAGTCGTTACAGGTAGAGTCAGAAGCCCGAAAGTCTGACAACCAGTCTTACCAAGGGGTATCGTATTACCCAGTAACTGGGTTGTGGAGGTCAGATAGGCAGTCGCTCCATGTAAAATACTGGTATTCAGCTGCATCCGATTAGACTGGAAGCCGACCCCAACATAGTTGGGAAAAGGGGGTACAAATCTGCTGTATTGATGATTTTTTATTACGTATTACTATAACTAGTAGTTTCTAATAGTCAACCATTGCTTGCTTAGAACAAGCAATGGTTCACTATTAGAAACATGATTACTTGTCACTAAACTTTCGTATTAAGTATAAATAAAGTGTATATTATGTATAAAATAAATAATACTACATATTTTATGACCTTTGAATCAATAAAACATATTTTACTTTAAAACAATATTTTATTTATATAGAATCATTTGTACTAGCTATAATTTGGTGCATTTGCAAAAGTGCTCCATATTCAAGATGATTTTCCAGATATTTGGCATATTTCATAATTGAACTTCCTGCACCCTCGCCTTGTAGATAAGAAACAATTCTTTTCATAGCCTGATAGGCCTCCATTCCTGAAGTGGACTGACACTCTTTTTGACTCAGCACTTCAGTAGCTTGCATACTTTCATCCAGTTGCCCACAAAAAATACATGGCAGTTTGTTGTCACAAAAAATATATTTGTCTAATGAATTTGGGCACTGTTCTGCATTCAATGGAACATTATACATCTTGCACCACCGAGATATACTATGATCACTGTCACTGTCCTCTTTGACATTAAAGAATAGACTGCCATCCCCGGGCGGGAAGCATAGGCTCCGGACATACTTTTGTGGTACATTATACCATGCACTGCCTATCATATGAATGTAATCCATAAAAGATGAGTTGTCTTTACCATAGGTTAAAGATCTACTTATTTGTAATCTTCTGTAATGGTACTTTAAACATTCCACTACTTTTTCTAAAATATTTGTCCCATAGCTTAGGTCAGTAGTACTGACTATTCTTATATTTTCAAAATGTAGGTTTCGAGTGAAGCTTTCTGGGATATCTAATACCAAGGTTACATGGGTACCTTTAGATACTAATTCCTTTTCCCATTTTGTTAAGTAACTCAGGACCACAGAATAATTTATTTGTGAATTAATACAATAGTAGTAGTTAACTGGTAAGCTTCTAACATGTGATTCTGTTTCCAGTAACTCTTTACCAACAACTGCTACTTCCTTTTTGTCAGTTCCTAAAGTATTTACTATAAACAGTAATGAGACATAACTGTCTGCATTTTGTCCACTTAGATAGCTGTTGTAGTCAAGATTGTGTGACAATGCACAAACACCACCTAAATAGATATCTTTGGACTCTGAACTATTGAGAAACCTTTTCCAATCCTCTTTAACTTTTTCACTGCAAACATTATCAGATGTGTATTTGGATATATTATGTCTTGTGCGAAAACTTAACAGCCAATCATCAATGCAAGTAAATTTTTCACTCAATCCCTTGAGTATGTCCTGTGCTTTATTGCGTAGATTATCTTCTGTGATGACATTTTCACTTTCAAATTGTTGTTCAAACCAATCCAAAAGGTTTTGTTCTAGATTAAGACTACAAATTTCCTTTAAAAGGTTATATTTCTGAGTATATTTTTTTATGATGGAATCTTTCTCTTTGTAAATTGATGAAATAGTCTGTGGATGAACACCATATTCTCTAGCTATGTCGGATTTACATTGGCCATTATCTAGAGCTTGAATTACTTGTAATTTTGAAGTAGCGTCAATTTTGGTGTACGATTTCTTGGGGAAATCTGTTATAAATTCCGGCTGGTCTTCATCCACATTTTTGTGGACAGAGCTCCAAATTGACATACTTTATATACAGCGTATCTTTCACTATCTACTTATGCAAACGATTACGATTTGATTGGGCTTAATAATTTCTCAATGTAAATAGATAAATAATAAATACGCGATGTAATAAGTTTCCATTATGTACTTCTTTCTATGAATTATGAAATGTCAGTCATCATTCTGTCATTCATTATCAACAGTCTGTCAACTCAACTGTCAAAGGACATTAAGGTTGCATTCCGAATTATGACATTATCGCTCACAGCGCTCACATCAATACTTTGCTTGCGTTCAGATTTAGAAAACACGATTATGACAGCTGAGAGCTAACAACAATTCGGAACGCTCATGAACACGCTCACAGTGCTCGCTCAACGTCAAAACTAAATACACTTGAATACTCATGATTGGATTACAGAATTTCTTTGTGTATACACTACATTTCTTCTTCTTCTTTGGTTAGGTGGTGACTGTAGCCAGAACCTTAATTTTGGAAATGCCATGTTTAAAGATATGATGCGAGGCGACTCAAAACAAAACAGCACAACTGTCATTTTTGACAGCGCTCACGGTGATATTAATTTAGGGCATGGTCAGCGTTATCGCAAGATAGCGCATGTTATGACGTCATTTATGAAGATTCACGGGACATCGTTATCACGCTCACACTAATTCGGTACGGGTTTAAGCACGCTCAAATCGATTACAGCGCAACTCGGAACGCACCCTAATTAGAGTACAGACGCCAGCACATCCAAGCTACCGAAACTGTCAAAATTTCCCAATCAACTTTGAACCTAAATAAATTCGTAGACATAGAAAATAATATCTCAATGATCCACACCGAAGTCACTTTTTGTGGAGAAACCTTTTGCTACTTGGTAATATTAAGAGGAAGCGTCAGGGTTGCCCGCAAAATTCAAATTTTCTTACACTTTTTGCAATTTGCAAGTCAGTATCATGATTCATGATGAATGTTTATTTCATGAAATATCATTCAATAGTAGCTATGATCAAGCTAGTAATAAATATTATCCAAAGAAAACAACAGTTTGACAAATTGAGTTTATAAAACCATAAGTTTGAAACGGGGCTGCCACTGCAAGTTATGCCAGTGTTTATAGTGTGCAAATACTCACCTTTTTTTTTTTTGGGTGGGTAATAGGCTAGTTGACAAAATTTGGAAATTAGTTTAAAACTATAGATTAGCATCTATTTCACCCCAAAAATATATTATTTTAAGAAAGATAGGTCTTTTACATTAGTATTTTGAATTTTTAGAAATGAACTTGAAATTGACCGCGAAAAAGGCCAGGACTGTCATGGCGTCTTGAATGACGTCACACCTCGCGAAACAGCAGTGTTTGTGTATGAGAGTCAATTGTGTTTTTTATTAAATAATGAATTCCTCGTATTATAAATACTGTGTAGTGCCCCAATGTAAAAGTACAACGATAAAAACGCCAAACAAATTATTCATATACGTTCCAAACAATAAACAAATACGAAGAAAGTGGTTAAAAATGGCAAGGAGGCAAGATGCTCTTACTTTTTACTTTTACACAATTTATTTCTGTGAAGATCATTTTGATGTAAGTATTAAACACAACTTGATGTAACTATTTATAAATGTATAGTAAAATAAATGAATTTTGCAAAATCTACTTTAATATATATATACTCACCACACATAACCTATAAAATGTTATGACTTGAATAGGGTTTTATGATTTAATTGAGTTAAAATATTATTTTCGTTTACTAAAATGCAATAATTCATACTCTTCTTATTTTTTTAGTTGCCAAACGATATGATTAATTATACAGAGTATCATAATTATGGGTAAAGTCTCTTAAAGTGCTCAATAAACCAGGTTGTATACCAAAGAAGTTCGAATGCCAAGAAGGTAGAAGGAAACGGACATGCAGCTATAAGGAACGACCATACATGTTGAAAAAACAAAGAATGTCAATAATCGCAGAGTGTTTGAATGAACCAAAACAAAGTAGTACCCCAAGTTCACCTGTCAAGGATACTTCTGATACAAGTTAAGGTAGGTAACAGACAAAACAAACGGACTGCAGTTTGAAACAAGTATGCAGTCATTATTATTATTATTATGAGCATAATATTGTTTATTTTCCAGATTTTCAAATAGTTGGAGAGAATCTACCTGAAACACCTGAAACTTTATGTGAACTAACAGCGGATAAATCTGTTCAAGCATTAATAACACACAAATTCAGAAGTAAAGCTGTCCAAACTGAAATTAAATCAAGAGAAAAGGCACTATCACTTTTGAAACCACCACAAATATCTACCTCCACATCCCCGTTCAAATCGAAAACCATTATAAATTTAAGTCCTTCTATGTCCGGCCTCAGCAAAATTACAAGAAACATATCTATTGAAGCAGAATAGTGATATTTCTTTATATGTGCCATTTGCATTTACCACCAGTTGCTCGTCTGTGCATTCTTTGCAAGTTAAATCCTCTTCTGACTGTAGTGAATTTATTGAAGAAGACAAAAAGGTAGAAGCAAAAGAGACCATATTGAATGTGATTAAAAAAATTGAGAAAAAGCATTGACTATACATTGGTGTTCCATGCAAGTGTTACTATTTGATTGATATAATAAAAGATGAATTATAAATATTCCCAAACATTGTTTATTGTTTTGTTTAAATAAAATAAGATTGGATAGTTCATTTATCAACTGTCAGATGATTATGCAATGACTCCATCATATCTAAGCAAGATATTTTCAAAAAGTATACCATTAATAGCCCGTGTTATGAGGCCTTTTATTGTGTCGTTAGATAGTGAAATGATTAAAAAAACTTTACCCATGGTATTCAGTGTGCCTGAATGCCATGGGTAAAGTTTTTTTAATCATATAATGTTAGTTGCATTATAGACTGCCTTGAAATAGAGATAGAAAAACCATCTACAATAAATCAAGCATTAACCTGGTTGGATTATAAAAAAAGGCAACAATAAAATATTTAATATCCTGTACACCAAATGGACTAGTGAACTATATTTCTTCAAAATTGTTGTCTTTCAAGATTAAACTAAAAACGAACTGTATTAATTTAACAATAATTGCTGAAAACTCGAAATAACCTGTTCATTTCATACGAAAATGATAGCTACAACAGAGTTTAGCGCTCGTTTCGCGAGGTGTGACGTCACGCTTCCATGCTCTTCTCTGATTGGTGTTTAATGTCACGTGATTAAACGCCTCATTTATTCGATTTTATTTTCCAAAAATATTATTAATCTTTTATTATTTTAATAGAAAAGTGGTTTTTTTGTTTACTAATTATCATGGTTAATCATTAGAAACTCAAAGCCATCCGATTTATTCTCAGTGGAAACAAGCCTATTATCAAATAAGTTCTCCCACTCTGGGCGGAGCGGGAAGGCGTGTCAGACTTTTACTGACTAAAACCCAGCCGTGTCCCTTCAGTGGCCTGTGCCAGGGGCCACTGTAACTTTCGAACAACCCGCGACCCTGGCAGCTCTAACTCACCCCTCATTTACCTTTGTCGTCGTGTCCCAACTCCAACTTCCAATAGTCACTCGGCTCAGTAGTTGAAGAGTTACTCGGGAATCAAGTAGATACACTCATATCATATGATCATATTTAGAGATTTATTTAATTGAAAATAACAACACCAATTTTTTTTTTTTTTTTTGCTTCTCTAGTGTAAAGTCAGGGATACGAGGGCTGCCTTTTAAGTTGTGTCGTTTGAAATAAGTAGGTATAGACGATCTAATAGATTATTGCCATTTATTGTTTTTCAAAGGATTCTCCGCGATATTTAATACACTTTTGAATGCGTTCGAACCAGTTTTTAAAACATTTATTCCACTCCGAAGTGGGGGTAGTCAAAATGGCCGATTTGTATGAGTCAACAGCTTCTTCGGGTGAGTTGAAACGTTGACCACGAAGACTGCTTAATTTTGGGGAACGTAAAATAATCGTTAGGGTCCAAGTCAGGGCTGTGAGTATCCAAAATGTCGAAATTTTAGATCACCCGGATCTAAAATTTCGACATTTTGGATACTCAAAAACATCTTTGTATCGTGGGCGGTGTGCGAACTGGCATTGTCATGGTGCAGTATCATACGACGTCTTGAGTTGTTTTTTCGAAACTCTGTGATGACTTGTGGCAAACAAACAGTGGTATACCAGTCAGCGTTAACCGTCTTGCGATCTTCTAATAAAATAGTGGCAACGTGACCAGCCTTTGCCACAAACGAGGCAACCATTTTTTTTTAAGTGCTCCGTGAGCGTATGACTTTGGTCGGTTTTGGCTCATCTTGGAAGACCCAGACAGTTGACTGCTGCTTGGAATCTGGATCGTAAGCATATATCCAAGACTCGTCACCACTAACCATATCATAAACGTGTTTTGACTCTCCTCGGTTGAATCGCTGCAGAATTTTGCGACACCATCTAACACGGGCTGCTTTTTGGTCGTCGCTAAGCAAATGTGGTATCCAACGAGAGATCAACTTTCTTACGCCGAGTTCTTCGTGCAGGATTTTTTGGATAGTAGTCCCTGAAATGTCCACGGCTGCCTCTATTTCACGGTATGTCACATGACGATCTTCGACGATTAGCTGCCGCACGGCGTCGATATTCTCTTGCGTCATGGCGGTTTTTGGACGACCTTCACGTGGCTTGTCACTAAAGCTAAAAGCCCCACGTTGAAATTCTAAATACCAGCGTTCTAGTCCTAAGACATGGTGCTGCGTCACTAAACACAGAAGTAATCTCCTCAAAGCACTGAAGTCGCGTTAATGTGTATGTGTTTTTTTTTTTTAGTGTAATAATGTATAATTAATAATGTTGACATTCAATAATAATGTTGACATTCAATAATAATATACTAACATAGTTATAAGTATGATTTTCTAACAATGTATGGAATATTTTTTGATTCTGAAATAAATGAATAATAATAATCCGCTTTGAAAGTTGTAGAAAATTATCGCACGCATATTTTCCTTTGATATTTCCATTTTTACAACCGACTTGTCACCTTTGAATAGACGCTACAATAAAACTATTCGACCGATCAAAAATCATTCTTTTGTTTTCGAATTCTAAATTCAAAAAGATGAAAAGCCATATGTTTTTTTTTTAATAATTGCGGGAGGTTTGCAAACGACACGACTTAAAAAGGCAGCCCTCGTATTATTGTTAAGCAAATGGACTGACTACCTACGAACTTAAATTATCCGTATATTCAAATCACAACTGTCATTCTTTGACAGTTGTATGAAATGATTATGACACGGCAAATTGACGTAGGATGTCAATTTGCTTAACAATTAATTTCCATGAGTACAAATTTTGCTTGTTTGAAATTATTTTATTCGAAATCAGATTTGAAACTATATTTTTATATGTAGTATAGTTTATATTTTAGATACTTTATCTATAGTGTATATATTAGACTTCGAAAGTATACACCAAGGTACCAATGGTCAGCGGTCCAAAAACTAACGCCGGCCTAACGATGTTTAAGGGCATCTGCGTCGCTGGAGCGCATTTCTGTATCAAGACTTTCATTCAACTCTGTAGTCTCTTCAGGTGGCGGTCGCGGCTCTTAGGTATTGGACCAGCTCCCTAATTGCGTAACACACTATCAATCATAATCTGAATCATTTTGAAGGCTGCTAGTCCATTGCTTCATATGTTCAAAAAATTTACTGTTCAACGGCTGTAATAACGCAACAAATGTTGTTGAACTGTCGCAATGGCAGCCGTTGCTACTGTTAGTGTGTTACGCAACTACCCCGCAGGACCATAATGACTATTGGCCCAATTTACACCCCACATTACAGCAACTTTTCGGTTTTCACGAGATTTTGGTCGTCGTTTTGAAACTTAATACTTATTATTGCAAAAATATTTACAAGTGATGCAATTTTTGATCGGTTTAGCAACAAAAGTCGATCACCACTGAAAAATAAAAAAATATATATATGACATAATTACATCAAAATCGGCGCACATGAATGTAGCATATATGTGACACGTGAAATACTGAATAGCCGTGTATCAAAAAAATTAAGACTCAATTTAAAAATGTCATGTACAGACGCCAGCACATCAAGCTACCCGAAACTGTCAGATTTTCCCAATCAACTTTGAACCTTATGCTTTAGCGCTAAAGTTGAAAATCTATTAACCTTTTGAACGCCAATCACTTGTGTAATACGAACTTGTATACAAGTGATTGGCGTTCAAAAGGTTAAAGAAATCTGACAGATTGTAGTAGCTTGATGTGCTGGCGTCTGTACAACCGCAAGAGTTAAGACTTCGCTCGGATGACCTAAGCGCGCGATACGAGGCATCGAATGCGAGAGCGGTAACAGCGCGGGGGTCGGGAGGGGGGCTCGAGTCTCAAGCTAACTCTTACGGGATATAAGTGTTAACTAACCATCGCAGCTGACCATTGATACTATTCTGCATTTTTAAACATTTTAATGTGCGTAATACCACCGATATATTACATTGATTACTATATTGTAAAATGTTAGCTATGTATGTATAACACCAATAAAACCGTTAATACGCATATTTATCGTGTAGGTAATTAGTTAATCTACCAATAACTGATTTAAAATGTAGGTATACATGAAGATATCTATAAGAAATTACCTAGCCGAATAGTGAGGCACCGGCCGAACATACATAATGAAAAGGTGCTTAATTTCGATTGAAATAAGGTCTTAATTCATTATAACTCAAGGGGTTCGTATAATGTTGGCCACCCTCTGTACACATAATGCCCGTTTTTACTAACGTCACGTTTAGCAGCGCTAAACCACGCCTAGTTACGCTTACCCTCGTTTAACCGTTCGTTACTCAGTAGGCAACTCCGTAAGATACGAAATCTACATTTATGACACTTGTTTGTGGTTTTTAAATCCATAATATTTTGCTAGGCAACCCGTTACAGTTGCCTTAGCATTACGCATCGGCAAATCCGTATCAAAACTTTGGTCTCGCCTAGTGGTTGTTGCATTTTTTTTTGCGGTAAGTAACTGCTTAATGATTACTCATTACATTTAGATTTCGCCTAGTGTTAGTGAAAACGGGCAATAGACACGTCAGTGACGATATAGGCTTTGCATAATGTAGCCTTGTTTGCTTATAACGTATGTAGGACACAAAATGCGCTCTTACTGAAAGATTGGAATGGTTTTTTTTTTAACTTACCTAGCTTGGACATTCCTCTCAACTGTAGGAAAGTAAACATTTGATTTAGAGCAATAGAAAAAGTAATTGTGTCTCATTCACAATTGAGCTAGTAATTGTTTGTATTCTGTAATTGAATTCTAAAACTTATTGCTAAGAGATGACAATTACGTCAGACCATTAATGCTAAACATGTAATAAACAATAGAATAATGAATTGTACATATTATATTTTTCGTTCAGTCTCACAATGCGATTCCATAAGGTCTACTTTGCGATACAACTGGATAAGAATCCTATCTGCGGAAACGTGTTAGGTGATTTGGAAAGCAAATCCGCCTTTTAACCAAGGCACTAAAAGTGTCGTGGGTATCTTTCTTCACTACTAACCAGTAGCGTCGAAATGTACTAGAATCCGACATTATAAAACGTTTCTAGTTTAAATTAAGCCGAGAATTCACGCCGACCTCCCCGAAAAACGTCGTATGACGTCTTGGTAATAAAATAATCCACATAAAGCATTTTCTTCAAATTAAACCCGGGAAATATTTGCTATCGCAAGACAATATTAGTGAATCGTGTATTCTGCGACTGAACGAGATTTGTTACTACATCTATTTCATTTGCCATACAGTCTATAGAACACTCAATATGTAATAAATGAAGATGAAAGCTCTCACTACTTTTCTATTAACAAGAGACATTGACACAAATTGCTAATGAGAGACATCATTTAGAAACATTTAAACTTACACAAATTCTATTTCCATATCGTTTACATTTTTGGTAATACAGTTTAAAGATCCTGAATATTAATGTTTTTTTTTTTTATATATATTTGTATGAGAGCACATTGCGGAGCCACAAAAAAATCTACAGGTCATTACTGCTGTCGTAGTATGTGTTCGTGGAACTGTGCGCCATCCGTGTGCTGAGAGTTCTTCGTGTGGCGTTACGAACAATCACGCGGCAATTAATCGGCCCGCGACGTGCATACGGTCATAACTAAGTTCATGCGGTTATAAAGTAATAATGTCCTACTTTAAATGATTCTTAAGTAGATGAACTTGATAGCATGATATCACGGAAGAGTATAAGAAGTTTATGTTAGCGAATGGTCGTGCTCGTGCTCGAGCGCGTCATCAACAGCGTGGTCCCCGGGCGGCGCGGGCGGCGCGGGCGGCGCGCTCGTGACGGTGGCGGGCGCGGGGTAGCGGTTGAAGATGTGCACGTGCGTAACGCGGCGTCAGTCGGCCTCGTGCTCGTGCAGCTGCGCCAGCAGGGCCGCGCGCCGCGACTCCAGCTCCGCGTCGCTCCACGCCGTCGAGCCGCCGCCGCTCGCTCTGCACATGGTCATGGTAATTTGTTAATTAACAATCGATTTGTATCTGAATTTACACAAAAAAATTGATGTTACTATTTATCATACAATAATTTAAATGAGATCGGAATTACAAATCATCAATGGCATAGGTACAGATATTTGTTCAATAGGATTTTTTAGTTTTGTTTTAAGAGAACTAGTGTGGACCATGCTTTTCAGAATTAAACACAACCTGTTAAATAATTCTACTGATTAGTACACCACGTATTCTATTTATTATATTACTAGCGACCCGCCCCTGCTTCGCTCGGTTTTTACAAAACATCTCGATTTCTTTATTATACGTATGAAATAAAAATATTAATGACATTATATTATATTGTATTATATATATATATTAACCTACACTAATATAAAGATGAAAGATTTGATTGTTTGTTTGTATTGAATAGGCTCCGAAACTACTGGAACGATTTGAAAAAATATTTTACCATTAGAAGCCGACATTATCCCTGATGAACATAGGCTACTTTTTACCGCGGGAAAATGCTTCATTCCTACGGGAAAACGGGTAATAGGATTTAAACGGCGGGAATTCCGAATTCTACGCAAACGAAGTTGCGCGCGGATGCTAGTGTATTATAAACATTAGCCTTCCGAAACCAATTCTCTAAATTATGGTGAAAACCGCTTCAAAATGCGTTGCGCAGTGTAGAACAAATACGCGGTCACACACAGATACGAAATGCGACTTATATTGTATGTATAGATTGTCACGTTTCATAATCACAATTAACTAAGCTACGACACTTCATGCTAACACATAGTTACACACACACTGCAACACATCTTTTTCATCAAACCTCTTTTGGGGATCTACTTCGATATCTGGGTTTGATTAAATAAACACCCTACCAGGACACCACCTATCGTTAAATTACCCCAAATTCGAAAAAAAAAAAACTCATTCAACGTATATGCAAAATTTCTGAATGATCGGTTCAGTGGTTTAGGCGTGATAAGGTAACAAACAAACTTATTTTCGAATTTATAATATTAGTTAGGATAATCATTACAATCATTAATACATCCCTCTAAGTTAGATTTTTTCTCAAATGTCAGGATTTCATGAAAAAGTTTTTCAATCGATTTTTTTGGTGCCGATTCTGTTGTTCACAAACTAAACTAAATTTAAGTTCAGTGCATCTTTTTCTTTATATTTCATTAAGAAAAGAAATTTTAATCGAAATAAAATCAATTAAGACCTATCGATGATATTTGATTTTTTGGTTCGTGTTTACATTCTAATAAAAAAGCACAATAGGGCATTTCTGTATTTTTTTTTCAAGTTCTTGTTACCGTGACTGTTGTAACTAGACTGATATGGACACATGCGGAACTCTGCAAAACTCGGGATACGCGGTCCCCGCCTACTTGCGACTTCTACTGTTTTTTTTTTTGTTCTCTGGTATGGAGCATGTTAGTTTGCTGTGCACTATTGCGCGTGTGTAGTATGTAGTGCTAACCGTTCTTTCTTGTCTTTCTTGTCCTTCTTCTTCTTGGGCTTGTGCGGGTGCTCGTGCAACTCCTCCTCGGGACTGCTGGGAGCGCTACGCTTCGACTTCTTACTCTTATGACAGTTATGACGCAATGTCTCGTCGTCAGTTATTCCGCCCTCTTCTGGCGTCGGAGATTTCTAAACAAATAAGTTATATATATAGGACAGAAACCAACACCACACCAACATTTTACAGTAAAATATCGCACAGTGGAGTGCCGTATGAACTATTTACGTGTAACTACTAAGTAGTACTTACAGGCATTGGCGAGTGTTTGCGGTGCTTCTTCTTTGACTTCTTGTGTTTTCTGCCTTCGTCGGACGTCCATGTGCCGTGGCTGGGCGCGGGCGACGGCGAGCGTGCGGTCTGCATGGGCGATGGAGAGCGCGACCTCGACTGAATACAAACACGTACCATGAAAGCAATGACGAGTATGGACATAGCTTATTCTAATGAGAGCAATACTGTTTTCAAAACGTTTTGTAGTGTCGTTAATCCGGTCAGACAGGCAGCCACTCCATGTAAAATGCTGGTATTCAGCTGCATCCGGTTAAAATAAACATCAAAAGTCATTTATTCAAATTAGGCTGAGAATCAGCACTTTTCAAACGTCCATATTACATAAGACAGTACCCCAAAAGGACCCTTCACTACTTCGTGCTTTCGCTGGGAAGAAGTGGCGCAAAAAACCCCAGCAGCACAGTTAGACTGAAAGCTGACCATAACATAGTTAGGTTAGGTTAGGCTTGAGTTTGAGTTTTTTATAGTGTCGTTAGACGTACAAAACGCTATTTTGATGAGACATAAACCACTCACCAATGAGGCAGAGTGCGAACGCTTCTTTTTCTTAGATCGCTTTGTTTTCCTGGATTTCGGATGGTGGTAGTGCATGCAGCTCTCTTCTTGTTCGTGTTGGAAGTCCTGCAAAAAGACGACATTGAATTGGGGCATTATGTAAATTACTTCAAAGAACAAAAATAGCTTCTTTACTTCGAGCAAGGGAGGAAATATGGCAACACATAATTTTAAAAATAATCGTTATTAAATCGCTTTTGCCAAAAATAATCTCCGATAGTTCAAATTTCGGGTCGCGGGAAGAGTGTAATGTATCCTATGATTGGCTATTTCATGGAAGGAAGTACGTAATTGCACCCCATAAAATCAAAATATTTTATTTTATATAAAGCTATTCTCAAAGTGGGCGGTGAGCAAAATAAGGTTGAGAACCTGAATATCAACTTTAATGTTAGTGTAAATTGGGTTAATTTCAGAATGACTACTACTGTAGAAAAAGGTGTTGTGGTTTTTCCGAAAACACTTATTTGTTTACATGTTTGGAAACTAAATTGCAAACGAACTATGCATGGGCACTTATGAAACGTCAGAAGCTAGGTGCGCGGTTCCAAATGGTCGTTTCGTTTCGATGACAAAGAGACACAAAATGTCGTCAATACCTGTCGATAGATTTGACTGATGATTTGATTCTTTAAGCTTTAGAAAGAGACTGTCATGCAGGTATGAGCGATAACGAAGAGGAGGATAAAAATATAAGACCCACCTTAAATATTCTGACCCTATCTTCCTCGTAGGGCACGGCCACGAACTCCGGCGCATTCAGATCGAGCTTCTCTTTGACTTCGTTCCAGGACAGCTGGTGATCGATGTTCGCTTCACTCAGGGCCCATTTAAATGCACTCTCTACTTTCTTCTGAGCTTTGGACTCTTCTTTAATCTTCTCCTTGTTTCTGGCTTCGGCCTGAAATAAATGTTATGTTTTAAAAACCATAAGTGGAAAAAAACCAGCCAAGAGCGAGTCGGGCTCACACAATTAAAGTTCCGAACGGAACTTCACTGAGCAGTCTGTGAAACGTTTGCTGGCGTGCCGTAATTACTGCACTGCGCGTAGTTAATAATCCCGCGCTAGCTCCTGAACTATACATATAAATGACTGTAAGACCAGATAAGATGTACAGATAAGTACCTGCTTTTGGTATTTTTTTTTTTGTTAAATAAAAAAAGTTACTATATACAACGTGTAACGTTAAATGCGCAACTGATTTTTAATTCAATTGACCTATTTCAGAGAGAAAATAAGTCATTAAAAAAATTGTAAAGGTTTTATGTGCTATTTTAGTTTTACTGGGCATTCTGATCGTTTCTTGCGTCTGCGACGACGCTTTATCGAGGGAGGAGTCGTCACCGGGCCGCTGCGCCGTGCTGACATTGGCTTGCTTGAGCTATTAATAAATAGACACGGCAACGTTTTTAATGAAGATTTTTTGAAAAATGTGGCCTATATTAAAAAGTGGCTCAATGAATTCTACTCGTTATTCTGACCAAACTATTTTCAGGTTTTGCGCATTTAACGTTACACGTTGTATATTAAACTAATATTCACCTTTTCAAGCAATGAATTATACGTGAGCTTAACGTTGCCCGCATCCAAAGAAGCAGACTTGCTGTCCTCACAGACGACAGTCGCAAACTCTTCGAAGGTAGTGTCGGGCTTGACTTCGAAACTCTTCTCTTTTAATATCTCTTTTATAACTTTCTTTTCATCATGGAACCTCGCTTTCAGGTTTTCTACGTAAAATTTGAATAGATCCAGTGGAGTAGATCCATTTTGACCTGAAAAGTTTAGTATAATAATTAGTATAAAGTCTATTCAAACTTGTTTAAAATTAATATTATTTCAAGTTAAACAAATACCAACTTTATTTTAATGGCAATTAATTTGATTTCAGAGTGACTAGCACTATTGAAAAAGTTATAAAAAATTTTGAAGTTGTAGCATGAACACTTTATTGTGTAGGATTTAAAGTTATTATTCCATAAACTCATATTTGTTTACATTTTTGGCAAATAAATCGCGAATGCAGATTAGGGTTATTTTTTGTAGTTTTCATAGCTTCTCTCATAATATAACGCACCTTCGGTAAGACAAGGGCCGAAGTGCTAATTTTCAAATTTTTCAGGTCTTTGTTCCTACAGGTAGAAATTAGTTTTTAAGGCACTTTGGCATATTTAACTCATTTTCAGAAATTTTAGCACTTCGGCCCTTGTCTTACCGAAGGTGCGATAACATCACGCCTCCCCTGTTGTCCCCAAGGGTTAGGCGGAGGTGACCCATACTAGGTCATTTCGTCAATTATGTTTAACTCCCATGTAATATAGGGCGACCCCCTTGCCATCAACTGGGCAAATCCACACTCCGGGCTGTTACTTAGAAATTCCTATTGGAAAAACCCATAACACTTTGCCCGACTTGGCAACCCAGGACTTCACGCTCAGGAGTAGAGCTTGCGAGCACTAGACCAATGAGGCAGTGCTTCTCTCAATTCTACACTATGGGCTGATTTTTCAAAAGTCAGATAACTTTTATCTAAAGAATAAATCTGACAGTTTGACATATTCTCTAGACAAAAGCTGTCAAACCGCAATATTTATTCCTCAGATAAAAGTTATCTGACTATTGACAAATAAGCCCATAATGGGACAGTTTACTTAGGCCTGATTTTCCCACCGCCGGATAACTTTTATTCGAGGAATAAAATTGATGTTTGATAGTTTTTGAATCAAAATCAAAAGTCATTTATTCAAACTAGGCTGAGAATCAGCACTTTTCGAATGTCAAAATTACAAAAGACAGTCCCCCAAAATGCCCGCCCTTCACCACTTCCTAGTGCTTTCGCTGGGAAGAAGAAGTGGCGCAACAAACTCCCCAGCAGCACAGCTGAAACAAAAGCGTATGAAAGAACTGTCAAAATTCCGAAATGATTCCTCGAATATAATTATCAGACGATTGAAATATACATATGGCTCACTCATGACTCACCAAGCATAGCTGAGAAGCGCATATCAGCCGATATGACTGGGTACAACTCCACCCACAACGACATAGAGGTTAGTTTACCTTCTTCATGCAAAGTGTCCAGTAATACCTGTAATATTTAAGACAGCGTTATTCAAATGGCTTACCTATAGAATAATCATTCTATTCTGTGAATGAGTATTTAGACTTTAGTTTCATACTGACATGTTACTATTATAATTAGACAAATACTTGACATTTAAATTTAATAACTATGATTTATGTACCAATTTTATTAGCTTCATTTATTTTAATTTATGTAATCAATAATTTACAATTTTTAGCGAATTGATTTAGAAACTATTTAAAAAAAACTGACCATCTGTAAAGTACTACAATTCTTGCAAATAAATTTCATTTCATTTCAATAAATGTTCATGAAGCGTCTTATTATGTGTAAGAGTTTATAATTTATCATTTAACACGAGACGTGCGTGTGGAACGCGCACGCGACTGCCCAATATCAGTTACTGGTGGAAAGAACAGACTTGAGCATCATGCCGTTTATGCTTATTCCGAACTTTTATTAACCAATAATGAAAACTATTTTGTTTTCATTATTGGTTAATAAAAGTTCACGCGCGATGAACGTGCAATGTTTTGTTTATTAAAATGACTGACAAGGTTTTTGAATGAGCAAATCATTCAAAAAATTGTAAAATTTTACCAAAAAATTGTCTCTGTTTTTTCTTTGCTGCCTCTTACTCCGCTTTTTTACTTGTTCTCGTTCTTGTAAATATTCTGCTTCTAAATTTCTGATATGTTGTTCAAACACTGAAAGGAAATAAAGTATGATTTTTATGAATGATTCATAGGCAACAATCAGTCATCATTAAATCCTACTTAATATTATAAACGCGAAAGTTTGTGAGGATTGATGGATAGATGGATGGATCGATATGTATGCGGGCGCTGCTAGTTGAGCATATATTGAAAGACTAAATAGAGTTTCGCTTGCTAGTTCGTCAAACTGCCGGTATGAATATGACGACGTTCGGTGATGCGATGGTTCGAATCTAAGTCGAAACATTCTACTCTTTTTAAAGTATTCTTTAGATTATTCGTAAAGAATTCAATTTTGTAGCAGTGTAACATTTTAAAACTTGAGGGGTTAGCACATACTAACGCTGTGTGTACCTTATTTTGCCATTATTGATTGAATAAATAAACCTCTTTTACGTAATAACTACTATAATATTATTTTTATTTCATTACGAACCCGAGTATCTATATAGATATAATTGAACGCCAATCGTACAAGGTCACTTCATAATAATGCACACGTTGGGGCATAGCCGTCGTCGTTCGGTTCGCCTGGCCCAAATCGCTGCACTTTCCGCGCCATTTTTTACCTTACGCACGATAGCCAACCCTACTCGAATTCACGCACACATTTGCACGTCTACAAACGTAATTTGGTTATGTAGTAGTAATAGGTAATTATTTTGCGACCGCTGTATGAAGTGTCCGAGTTGTGCCCACACTAGACCCGCGTGATGGAGTACGGCCCACTCCCTCTCACAGAGAGGATGCGTGTGCCCCAGCAGCGGGAACATTATAAGCTGATTATGAAATATTATAGTGAGCTCTTGTGATTGGTTAACCAAAAGACAACTTACCGATAAGTGCATCTTCTTTATCCATGCCCAGCAAGCTCACATCGTTCTTGAAAGCCGAGTTTTCTAACAACAGCACCTGTGCCTCGCTCCAAGTGCTGCTGTATGTAATTTCACTCATATTCTCTAAAACCTGTAATAAATCAATTTTTATCTGCCAGGGGTTAAAGTACAGGCAGAGACAAAAGTATGTTAACACATCCATCCGAAAATGACACATTCAGATGATATTTATTACTTGTTTGCAACAAATATTACATAGTATGTACAGACGCCAGCACATCAAGCTACCCGAAACTGTCAGATTTTCCCAATCAACATTGAGCCTTATGTTTTAGCAATAAAGTTGAAAATCTATTGAAGAAATCTGACAGATTGTAGTAGCTTGATGTGCTGGCGTCTGTACATTCAGCACAATGATTCTAAACCTAGCATAGAAATTTATCGTCGGTTATAAAAAAAAAGCTGTCTCATAGAAAAATGCAATACCTACGCGGTCACAAATTCACAATGTATGGAACAGTTTTTTTTTAATAACCGATGAAAATTTTCTATGCGGGGGAGTCCAGAATCATGTAGTGAATCCATGTGGGCGAACAATATTATACATAGTGCAACCGCACGTTTGCTTGCATTCATAGTTTCACAAAGAGCATCCTGCGATGCAAAAAACACAGAGCACGGAGACGCCTCGGCAGCCGCTGCTAGAGACGGCGCGGGCGTCGGCATTGTTAACACTTTCGATAACCAAGCGTGTCACTGTTTACTCGCACTACGGCACAAATGACGTATAGAAACTGACGGTTTTGAATAGCGGACCGGACAGAAGTTGTGAGCTCAACGCACTTTCGGCGCCACGAATTTAATTCGTTGCTTCGTTGATTCCGTGCTCTGTAAAAGAAACTAAGTACTGAAAGGTTACCTGTGCCAGCATTTTCATGTTGCGTTTCTTCAAAGCTTTTGCTTCTTCCTTCTCACGCTTGGTGATCGTAAATATGCAATCTTCAAATATATCTCTCCGATCGGATTCAGGAACACAACGCCATATCTAAGGGAAACGCTTAAATTAGCATCACAATTTTTAGTTAATTTTGTTTAATTTGGTAACTAAAATGGGAAGCTTCTGTTTAGCAAGTTTCCAAACATAAAAATAAAGAAAATACGTTTATCTGCGGTAAGCATGACGCATAGATAGAACACAAAGACAAAAGAACAAGTTGGTGGCAAATAAGCGTCACATGCACGCATATCGGCCATCGATCAGCATAATGCTACGACCAAATTGCGAGACAGAGCCATAGCGGCGGTTTTCAGCGACAGACGTTTACGTGATGATGTCAACCGGTGTAGCATACGATGTGATATCCAGCTTCTTGTGGATTATATTCTTTATCATACTTAACATTAAAATACCAATAATATGAGGCTACGTAAGCCATGTGAAACGCCCTTACCTCAAGGTTGTTGAACATCTCCTCGCATTTATAATATTTCGTTAGAGATGTTACACGGTCACAGCTTAGCAAAAACTCTTCTAAGTTTTCTCTATTTTTTTTAGTTTTCAATCTGGAACACAAGATTGCTAATTGGATGACTAATGAAGTAAAATATGTGTTATTTCTAGAATTCTTACATAGTATAAGTGTACCTACGCACTATGCGGTTAGTCGGAATGCGGTCAACCGTCCGGCTAACCGCAGGATGCGGTTGCGCTTGCTGTTAGCCGGGTAGCGGGTAGCCGCGACCGCAACTCCAATGGCGGGAAACCGCAAACTAGCACTATCCGCGTAGTTTGTATAGCAAGTATAGCAATCGTCCGGCTGGCCGTCAGTCGGGCCGCAGCGCTCAGAGCGACCGGAACGGTCGGCCGGCAGCCGCATCGCAGTGCGGATAAAAACTAATTTCTCGTACATATTTTTGATTTTGATCAGCCGGACGGCTAACCGCAGGGTGCGTAGGTACCCTAAAACAAAGTCACCGAAATGTCTGTACGCGTATAACTTTCGAATGACTGCACCAAATTGGGTAAATCCTGTTTTGGTTGTGTTCGGTATTGCCAGGACAAGGTTTGCATCAAAGAAAATTTCGAATGCAGAGCTGGGGCGGCCGCTAGTTAAAAATAAAACACAAATAAATAAATAAATTACCAAAAAAAAAAAAAAAACTAATTATGAAATGTTGTATCTTTCACCTCTGTTCCTCTCTTTCGTCCTTCAATTTTTGCGTTTTATATGCATTAAATGCCTGTTTCTTCTCATTAAGCTTTTTAAATGTTAAGTAACGAGGATCTTTAGATATTATCTTTACACACTGTTCCCAAGTTGCATTTGATGGCACATTCTGAAAAGTATAATATAATTTTATTATTTCATTCATGAGACGCTTTTATGAGTTTTGGAATCGTGCTAAAAACACTTGGATCTCTCTCTGCGATTAAATATATCATATATAGCCAAACACATCAAAATCAAAATCTAAACTCATTTATTCAAACTAGGCTGAGAATCAGAACTTTTCGAACGTCAAATACATATAGTGGATGAAGGTATATCTGTTTTCGATTAAGAGACATAGACATATTTGATCGATCACCATGTTAGAAGAACAAAGAAGGTTTTAAGACGACTAAGGGCCCTTTCCCACGGCAAGATCCCGTTTTATGCAGGTACCGTTTTTTTCAGTATCCCGTTTATTGGTGCACGTGTTTAAATATACATATTCACACAAGCATCCCGTTTGCAGTATCCGGCAAACAGGATGCTTGTGTGAACATATTATATACTCCATGTTTTTTTTTTCAGGCTCCAAATTTTTACAGGGTGTTCTACTCGTGACTATGAACAACTTTCACTGTGGGTCCAACTCTGAAATCACGAAAAAAATCAGCTGTTTAATACAAAAGTTCAATACCTACTTGACCAAAATGTAGGAAACAGCTGATTTTTTTTCGTGATCTCAGAGTTGATTCCATAGTGAAAGTTATTCATATTCATGGGTGGTACCCTGTAACCCCTGTGTATGTATGTGTGCACCCTGTAAAAATTTGGAGACGGTAAAAAAAAGCATGCTGTATCTAAACACGTACACTATTAAACGGGATCGTGCAAAAAAGCCGTACCTGCAAAAAACGGGATCTTGCCGTGGGAAAGGACCCTTACACGCATGCGGCGCGCGGCGCCGCGGAAAAAAATAATACTTATAGAATAAGTAAGTATTTATGGTATAATCGATGAATTTCTTACCCTATCTTTCAAAAGTTCTTTGAATGCCTCAATGGCTTCCTTCTTGTCCTTATATTGTAGCTCAGGCGGTTGTTCCATGTTGTCATTATTATTGCCTTGCTGTGGTGCCGTCATTTCTTCAGGTTTGCCTAAACAATAAAACATATTTTCGATATTTAGGACCACTTGCCTTAACCTTTTTAAAACCAGTCTCAAAATATAAGTAGCTCAGATTTTCTTCAGAAAGCTGATAAATTGACCCAAATGTACTAGGAAAACCGATTTTCAGACGAATTGCAATTTTTTTTTTATTGTTTCAAATGGTCTGCGTGAACCTAAAAATGTTTGAAAAACGTGTTTTCGGTGGCTAAGATCTTTCACAGACATTAAAAAAAAAAAACATTAATATTGGTATGTTACCTATAGTTTCTTATTTATTGACATTTTTAATTATGTGGTAAAATAGACGTGAAGCGAAATACTTCAATATTTTTTTTGCTTTTGTGATCGATTTTTTTTTTTAAACATTGCCCCACACTAGGAATTTCTCCTGTATTGTGGGTGCGTTTACAAACATCACAAACAGCCAGACTCGGAAAAACTACTTGTAGGTCATACAAATATTTGTTCCGTGCGGGAATCGAACCCGGGACACGCAGCGCAGCAGTCAATCGCTTAACCACTGCGCCAACCGTGCCGTCAAAAATCGAATGTCGATTTTATGAATTTTTGCCCATATTGCTATAATGCAGAAATGTTGGTCATCAGCTTGGTTACTAGTGTTTGTTTTACACGCTGCCTGGACTGCTACATGCACCGGCTCATTTCCATCATACAAAAATTGATAGTATGACTGACACCCCAACAAATAGCGCATCAAATGTGATATTCAATATTGATGATTGGTTACCCAGAATTATATACCAAAATTTTACTTACTTTCTTCTGGTATTGGTATGGAGTTGGCAAGAGATGGATCAATGGATGCAAGAGTTTTTGCCATTGCCTCATCTAAGGCAGAGCTTCCAGTTTGATTTGATGGAGACATTGGCAGCGGGACCTCTCCAGGAGGCATTTCTGCACTTAGTGTGGCTCTGTAAGTATTATTTATTCATTTAAAATAACACCACTGTAGATAGAAACGATAATACTGCATTATAATCTATTACTAGTATCAAACAGCTGCTTTTTATGTGTATTTTTGTACAGTTAGTTCTCTAAACTACACAATTGATTTTGATGAGGTTTAAACTTCCTATTATTATCCTACTGCTTGGGAAAAGCCTCCCTCCACCTTTTACACACAATTTTGTTTTCTGCAAATGTGGGCAGGTCCTGTGGCTACATATCAATTTCTCATCTGGCATGCAGCAGACTCCGGCCCAATCTCACTTATGCGTTTATGTGTTTAATATATTCACATGAAAATTTAACTAAGATAATTATAGCATAGGAATATTTATATTTTTATTGTAAACAGATCAGTAGATTACATCCGTGCAAAGCAAGGACTGATCGCTAGTTTCATAATAATGTAGAGTGCGACAGCAATGGAACATGCATGTTGATTTCATGAATTTAAGTTATACCATAATGTTTTTCGGAAAACGGTAAACTAGTTCGGCCATTTTGAACTGAGTCGTCGGGTCATAAACTTCAGTAACAAAACAATCGCTACTTTAACCCATATCACTAGGGCGCTCCGTAAGCCTAACGCCTGCGATCGAGAAAGATGACGAAAAAGATTTATGGCCCAATGACTCAGTTCAAAACGGCCTAACTATAATGAGATTTACTGTGCAGCTTCTTCAGCAGCTATTTTGTCTTTGATCTCCTGAAGCTCGTTTGGTATGATCCAGCTAGATTCTTTAGTTTCAATGTTGTGATAATACACGCGCCCAGCGTCTGTTGTGTATTCTTTCCAAACACAGGCAGACAGTAATTTCTGTTGATAGAAAATAAAACATCATTTTCATGTAATGACTTGGTGGAAATATTTTGGTTACTATTGTAAAACGCAGAACATTCTACTCGCAGAGTGTCCAATGTCCATTTTGCAAAAGGTCATATTCACAAAACATTTGATTTCCTTTTTTTTATGTAAGTATTTATTACATTCTATAAATGCAAGTAATGGAAAAGTATTTGTAAAAAATATTTATTTGTAGTTATTTAATGTAGGAACTATTAAATTACAAACTATAAAAAGCAAACAAAAATAATAGCACTTAATTATGAACAAATCCCACTTATGTTATTTCAAAATTTAAAGCAATAATACGGGCAGTTTACGAATTGGACCTTTTGTGAATTGGACATTCTGCAAATCAGGCTTTTTACATCAAGACCTTGTAAATAAATATGCAAAATCCACAGTAGTGTATGGCTAATAACTATGCATACCATTGACTGCATTTATAATATAAAATAGTTGCCAACAGTTGGTTTTTAAATTTAGAAGAATGCTTACTTCTGCAGGAGTTTTCAAATCATCAGGTTTCTCCCAAAGACTTTGTTTACTAACAGAGTTGTAGTAATATGTTCTTCCATCTGGAGCTTTATGTTCAGACCAAGGACTGCTTTGGTTGGCCATCGGGGCCACATCTGGAGCTGGAGCAGTCATATCCTGCAATTGTTGCATGCTCTTACACATCATTAGTAAGTACATGTATAGCAAAACATTCATGCATAAATGGCAATAGACAATCATACAGCAAAAAGAAAAAGAAAAAAAAAAATATTTCACTACCTAAATCATTTAGTAAAATAACAATAGCCTCATTTTTATGTTTATCATATGTATATAGCATCTGTATAGTAAACCCTTTACCGCATAGGAAACCATATATGGTTTGAAATGTTTACAGTTTATTTTAGTCTAAAAAAATAAAAAACTAGTGTATAAATCCTAATGCGGTTTGTTTTTCGTATCATTAGCAATAATAAAACACAACTATTTTGTCTATCATCACATACCACTTGGACATAAAAAAAAAAAATAAAAAAAAACACATTAATTAATTCTGAAGCTTTAATAAAGACATTAACATAAAAAAAAATTGTCACTTATTTAATATATCATGCAGTAAAGGGTTAAACAATGCTTTGTCTCCTTCTTTCGAAAGTCAAATTACTGACAAATGAAAAAGAGAAATCTGTATGTACCTAACTATTCATCTGATATAATATGTTTATTAGTAAGAGGGTTAATATTTTGTTGGTTCACAAGCAAAAACATAAAATATAGTAAATATTAATCAAGATGCATACTACATTAAGGTATGTGATGTTGGTCATACAAAATGTGACGGACACATATGAGGGGAGGCTGAAATGTTTTGAGTCTAGGTATTACAAATGCTGATAGAAATGTTTAAAAAAATATTTTTTAATGTAATCTCCCTCTATTTTGATACACTTGTTACATTTTTTTAAAAGAGCTTTTAACCTGATCAAAAAATATTCGCCGTTTTTGCCCCCGAAATGTTCGTCCTCGGAGGTCCTTTTTCAAATTCGAAAAACTGAAATAATCGCTAGAGTCCAGGACTGTAGGGTGGTTGATTTCTTCACATCCTGTCTCCACAGAACTCCTTTCGCCAGTTTGCCTCTCTTTTTCTCGACAACCACTTGACTCACTTTTGTCAACAATGCGCCCAGGGTGCCACTCCTCTTCGGGTATCTACACACTCTGGTAAGGAAAAGCACCAGAGATCAACATGACAAACTTTGGACGGAACAAGGCGAGTGTAGGCAGGCTAAGGAAGCACTTCCCGCAATGGATGGCCGCCTCACGTAACAGGTTCTCCGTCTAACTAAACAAAAGCTGCGTAAAGTTACTGCAGCTTTAACTGGCCACGGGTCATTTAATAAAAACCTTTTTGTCATAGGAGTAACAGACAGTCCGCTGTGCAGGGCCTGCATGGAGGATGACGAGACAGTGGCACATGTGCTTCTAAGCTGCCCGGTGGTCGCTACATACAGGGCAAAACACTTCGGTAACCCAGGTACCCCACGTGAAACGGTCAGTAACATCAAGGCGTTGCTGGCCTTCCTTGAGGAGCTGGGGTGGATCGAATGATCGATTTTCCCACCCGTACGCAAAATTCGCGCATTGCCGTGGAGTTGCGGACACCAGCCCATATTACCTATTAGTCTCCGTTAATTGTAGTATTTTTGGGAAGATAGTCGATGAACGAAATTCCTTCACAATCCCAAAAAACAGTGGCCATAAGCTTGGAAGTAGATCTTTCCACTTTGAATTTCCGTGGGCGGCTTTTCTCCCTTTGCTATCCACTATATTGACTCCAGATCCTACTCATACTCCCGGATCCATGTTTCTTCGACAGTAATAAGGCGAGAAAAACATCGTCAGGATACTTGCGTACACGGATCGTAAGGTACAAATGATTGTGCAAAATGTCGCCGATTCGCTCCTTGCTAATGCCTATGGCTTCAGCTATCTGCCACAACTTGATTCGCCGAGAGCAAGTATTTTCACGTTATCAATGTTTTCTTCGGTACGGCGGTGTTTGGACGTCCCGACCTGGAATCATCTTCAAGCGACTGCCTGCCGTGTTTGAATTGTCGCCTACAACGTTTTACGGCGGCAAATGAAGGTGCAGACTCCCCATAAACTGCAGACTCCCCATAAACTGCAGACATCTCTTCAAATATTTCCGTCGGCGTATTTTTCTTCTTTGTGAGGAATTTTATGACAGCTCTGTATTCAAATTTCATGCAAAGCACGGATGACTTAGACATGGTAATGTTTACAGTTCAATTACTGAAAGTGTATTGTTGCTAATGACATGCAACTTGGTATGTATACTGCTTAGGATACTCGCAATCAGTGCTGTGCAGCGCGAGTCATTCGTGATACTTGAACGTACTTAAACTCAAAACTTTCCAGCTTTTAGTAGTCTAACATAGCAGTTAAAAAACGACTAAGAAAACTTACAGGTTTAAATGCAGGAAATCCTGGTGGTGGCATGGAAAATGGTGGTATCATAGGCGGGAAACCCATGGGTGGTGGCATGCCAGCCATGTTCGCTGGCATTCCAGGCACAGGAGGCATGCCAACTGATGGAGGCATAGGTGGAGGCAGGCCACCAAGCATCGCCGGAGGAAGGAGAGGCCCCGAACCTATCAGACCAGGTGAACTGGTCCCTGAATTAGGCGGTTCCTGTATTATAACAATAACCTCATTAAAAACCATTTCAAACTCACATACAAATACTTATCAAGGATTTTTTTATTGCAGAATAACTGTTACTGTTAGCCTGTATCATCTCATTGGGCAAAGGCGCCAAGACTCAACAGTTAAAAACTGAAAAATGCAGAACTAGAAACCATCATTTGCATAGCTTTTTCCCAACTGTTGGGGTCGGCTTTCAGTCTAACAGGATGCAGCCGAGTTACTGGGTAGTACAATACCACTTGGTAAGACTGGTTGTCAGATTTTCGGGCTTCTGACTACTCGTAACGACTGTCAAAGATCCACGAATGACAGCCGGGACCAACGGCTTAACGTGCTTTCCGAGACACGGCGGGGTCTCGATATATAAAGATGGTCACCCATCCACAGACCAACCGCGACAAGCGCAGCTTAACCTGATCGATCGACCTGTGCGGCTGTTGATATTTATTTAGCTACTCGCCCCTACTAATTAACTAGAAACCATTATCTCTATGATAGTTCTTTAAAGGATAGTTACAAAATACGACTAGACCCGTAACCAAATAATCTTTGACAGTAAAATTAATATTATTTAGTGTCATAACCTAAAATACTTACCATAATCGAGTAATAATCGTATGTATTTGTTTAATTCAGTTTAACACAGTGTAACACCCAAATCTTATGAAGAAAAATGAAATAGTATCAGCACCATTTCAGGATAACACAATTGATTAAACTCAATAATATTGGATGGCTGGCCAATGGCAATAATTGATTGGCATTGGCAATGGCAATCAGTAATTGGGTTGGGATTCTTGTCTCTCTGTGTTGTGTTATATTACAAAGTAGAGGTACTTACTAATTCCATGGTCAATTTATCCAAAATTCTAGGCCAAAAAAATTAGAGATCTATATCCGCACTAAGTCTGCATTCTTCGAATTCCGAATAAAACACAGGGACTCACAGGGTATATAAGAGACTGAGCAATTCAATTATTAATTCAATGAATAGTGATTAATAAAATTTAATCGACTCAGTTATTATAATGGTAAAGTGGAACAACTGAAAAATTGCCAAAATGAAGCGAAACCGGCGCAGGATGCGGGACGAAATTCGCAAACTGCGTCAAAGTATTTTCAACTATAGAGACACTCCTACAAGGATCTTTGGGCACTCGAATGACGATGACAAGAGGGCGCTGTTGGTAAACATTTAAATGCAATGGGGATAAAAACTACCACTTGCTCAATTCAGATGTCGTTACTATTGCTAGATATCACTATTATATACATACATAATATTTTATTTTCTTGAAGCGACTTTTTTTACGCTGATTTAATTAATATGCCCTATTGCGCAGCAGCTAACTGCAAAGAAACGGGGAGACCAATGTGTTTGCCAAAGATGTTAAAAGATGAAAACTGTGGGAAAACACTCCGAAAAAATAATTGGAAAACCGATATTTCATCGAGACTACGTGCGATTCTGGTTTTTTAAACCAGAAGCCTTTTATAGAAGGAATCCGTATACAGGTGATGCTCTCAAGAGAGCTAAATCTGTTTTCATTACCTACAGGCACTTATGGTGTGGTTATAATTAAAGTAAAAATGCGTGTATGTTTACCTATATTATCATATTAGATCAGTGCTAGAATTAACATCTCTGAAGATTTTTAGTCAGGCAGATCATCCTCAAGTTGGTTTTCAACTCCGATCGGTTATTCCTGTCATACGCCTCCATTCGTCAACAAAAATGAACTTAAAGTCAACAAACACAAAGTAACCCCCTAATATTTTTTAATTAATGAGTTATGTTGTGTTTGTTTATTTTAAATGAATACCAACTCTAATCATGTTATTACAGTCGTACGCCTCCAATCTTCAATAAAAAAAAAAAACTTATAGTAAAAAAAACACAAACTATTGCGAGTTCATGAAATCTTGTTTATTAAATACTAAAACTAAAAACAAATACATAATCAAACTTGTAACATCGCGAGATTCGCAGAGGATGCGTGCACAAGATGTAGGTACGCCTTTTCCCATCGGTGCTCGGAGCTGAACCCGCATCACGTGGTCTTGTCTGCACCCCCAAAGGGGGTGCCAGGAATCAGTGTTGAGGCTTCTATCTCTATGGCCCTTTCTCTAACCTCACGATACTGGCGGACTTTTTAAATCCACGCGAGAGAGCCGCTAGCAGTGCATTCCTTTCAGTTTTGTAACCAGACGACGCGATGTCCAACAGCCTCCATCTCCCTGCGTGAAGGTTTAACAACAGGACTGAGCGAGGTCCTAAGTCATGGTAAGGCTCTTGGAACAACTTTGTTTTATTTATTTCGTTGTTAGCGTTTCTTGTTTTTCATCTATAAATATGTTCATATTTTATTTACTTTTCCACTACAGCTGTTTTTTTGCCAGTAGTAGACGCTTCCCTTTTCCTTAGCTCGTGTTTTCATAGTACTCCACTCCAAGTCACTTATATATTTATCTAGTATTCGTTTCATTTGTGATCTACACAACAGTTAACATAAACAAAACAATGGCGGTTTTGTAGACGGGCAACAGTGCTGCCATCTATGACGAGTTTTCAGTTTTTAATCCCATTGTTTTTAAAAAACCAGACAAGGGCGTTAGTTCCGATTCGATAAGCATTAGAATTTCACGAGCTAACTTTGCGAGGTGCGCTAGTGTAGTGAAAAAATGTAAAAAGTGTACTTATATGGACGGATTGGCCATGTTGAGGTAAAATAAATATGAAAGGCCTGTACACACGACGACATATCAAGATAAATATTTCTACTTTTAGCTGACCACGCATTGTATAGGCTTTTTGTGCTATGAGAAGTCAGCTTATACTGGATATGTATAGCTTGATATGTGCGTACACAGACCATAGACAGAGAATAGCGGACAGATTTTAGCTTTAGGTCAGTTTATAAAATAGGAATGAGACTTACAACAGTAATATTTAGTTATTTATTTATTGTAGGTTCGGGCTTGGGTAAACAAGACTGGAAATATAGTTGGCAGCACTGGTTATGAGCACTGTTGTCTACGTTGCCGTTGTATTATTCCATGACTTATTATTAGAAAAAAAATGTCAATGATTGATTGTTGTGACACTTGTTGTCAAGTCAATGTTGTCATTTATTGGTTGTAAGAAGTCAAAAGAAAAACGGAAACAGAGGACAGTGAACACAAATAATTTACTGAAAATTATAATAATAATGAGAATACAAATATGATTTCACTTGTGGCTAAAATTATAAATATATTTGCTACTAGTCTTCAAACTGTTCTACTTTTTGCGTCATTTACAGGAAAATTAATAGTTTCAGCTGTAACATGGTTCTTGTCATTAATATTATGCACTCTCAAAAGCCTACTGTTATTTTTTCAAATCGTGTACGAAGACAATTCATCCATATTTACTGAAGAAATACCGGCTTCTGCCAATGGGATTATTGATGCTTTTATCAATCAATTAATGTACATACAAGATGGAGTTGTTAATATCTATAACGAAATATATTCAAAATTCAGTGAAATGGTAGCTACGGCTAACTGGACAACTCGAGCTGTTTTTGTGATGTTAAGTGAAGTGTTGACTTTAGTGAAGAATTCTGTGATATTTGTGGGAGACACCATGTGGCTTATATTAACATTTGTGCCTATACATCTTCCACAATTGTTGAGGGCAATGTTCAAGTATATTGGTAATGTGATGGGGAATATAATTGTGGATGCCTATATGACATTACTGAAATTCACTAATTATTTAACAGAAGTGCCTTTACAGTCTTTTATGGGAATCACAAGTGCTATAATAATTGTGCGCTTGTGTGTGCATTTTAGGGAAACAATAGTCAGTAGCATGACCATGTTGTATTGGTCATTAATAAGAAACATTTTGTATTTATACTATGTACTTTTTAATTATTTTACCAATTCAGAAGTTGGTTTGATAACACAAATGGCCGGTGGGCAAGACATAAGTTCTAGAGAAGTTAACTTTGGTTCTTCATCTATTGATGATGCTGCAAATGCTGCTGACTCGCTCTGTGTGATATGTCAAGAGCGGCAGAAATGTGTACTAACGCTGCCATGTCGCCATGTATGCTTGTGCACAGATTGTTGTAGACGTCTGTATGGTTATCAGCGCACTTGCCCTATTTGCAGGACATTTATTTATCACACAGTGACAGTGTATTTGTGACATTCAGATATGCTTTTTATATGTATTGTATACATTCCTTGGGTTCAAAGCATTTACCTTTTTATCATTCATTATGGAATTGAATCTCATTTTTTTATAAACATTGTCAATTTAAAGGGATGTGTAGTCTGATGCTTTTTGTTCAAAACAATTTGCCTACAACTTAATGTGTTCTAATTCTTACTGAGATCCAATTGCTTATAGCCTAAATATTTGTAAAAAAAAAATTAAGTGCTTACAATAGTGTGTAAATAAAACATTTTTAAATGTCTTGGGAAACATATTATTTTACTTTAAGAATTGTAAACTAATACCTCATTAACCAAGGGTAAGTTACAATAATTATATTGTTACAAAACTACTATGGGACTAGGTGTAGATGTTTTTTTACATTTAATCGTTTTTTTTTTTTTAATGGTTGTTCTTAAGTCATCAGTTAAAATAATTTTTGTATTAATAACAAACATGTACCTACTTGCATACAATTTTATAGTCCATAACACTACAGAGAGGCATGACTTATAGTAATAAAAACATTATGTAAAGAATGATACCTATTTATTAACAAAGATGTGATTGATGAAGAAAAGATTAAAAAGTGGAAAGTTATGAGGCGTCGTCCTATTGTCATCGCTCGCGCGATAATGCGTGCGTCCGACGAAAATGATCATGCGACCGTGCATTCAAACATACTGAACATCCTATTGAAGGTCGCGCGATCCTATTGCTATTGAAGGTTTCATCGCACGATGAAATCGCATCGCATCATCGCGCGAGCGAAGACAATAGGACGGCGCTTGAGTTATTTTATATTAAAAAAATGCTTTTAATAACAGCAAGCTCTAATTACTTAAAAAAAAATTGATTTGTTGTAATTTTTTTTTAAGATAGATAAATGTTATTACCTTGTCTCCGTGCTGTCACATCTTTATGTTTCATCTTGTTCATGCAAATAAAACATGAATATTGAAATATGAATCTTATATTTTCATCAATTAAATCTAAACTAGAACTTGCTAAGTACTACATTCCTATTTATGAACTTGATTAAATTATTATGCCATAAAAATATTCAGGTACCTACAGTATGTATAGTAATCATTACTGAATAATTACTGTGGCTAGGCTAGAGAAAAAATGCTGAAAATTTATTTAGTAATTCAAATAATTTTGTAATAACAAACAGAAATACTGAATTTAAAAAAAAAACAAGCTATCTTACCTACATGTATAGGTATTGTATGTCTGTCTACAACAAAGACTATTATAACCACTTGACTGCGTATACAGTGCCCCGACGCACGAAAACTATTAGTATTTTGTCGCCTATGTATAGGCTACGGTACTAATAGCAATTTTAGTTGTGTCCAAGTGTTAGACCTGCGTGCACGCTAAATTAATATAATTTTTTTTATAACGTTTATGCAATTATAACGCATCAAAATGCCTTCATGCGCGGTGAAGTGGTGTGGGAAACATTCTTAGACATCTAGTTGCAAAAAGGATGACATAACTTTTCATCGGTACATAAACAGTACGAAAAATTATTTTTGATTTAATCAGATTATAAGCCACTGCAGGGGTCTATTTAAAATGGTGGCTGGGTAAACGAGCACACTTTTTGAGTCGCGCGTTGATGTCTTTTGGAAAAGTCTCGTTCTTGTATTAGACAATTCCAATGCTTCTATCCCTTTCTTTCCTTTTGTATGTTTATCGTAAAAAATAGTGCTGTTATCTTTAATAGCTGAAAGTTGATGTCGAGAAAAATAAAATGAATACATTTTTTATTCAATTCACATACTTTAATAAAATAACTATCTACTATTAACCGACTTCAAAAAAGATATACCGACGAACTGAGAACCTCCTCGGTTTTCAGTTCGTCGGTTTTTTTTTTTGTATTTTCCGGGATTTTTTAGTTCTTTCTGTCCCAGTCCATTTCCGGGATTTTTTTTTGTAATTGATTGATTTTGATTAAATATTATTTCTATGATTTTGATTTGGTATTTATTATAATGTTAAAATCCATTTTATCGATATCGACTATTTTCTCTTAATGAAGTAAAGCAGCCCTAACGATGCAAATTGACCTTGAACTGACCAATTGCAGCCGCGCGTTCTTCCTCATCCCCCGGCCCGCAGTAGTGAGTCGTGTGCTTCGAAGAAATTGGCCCATACGCTCTCTAGTGGTTATATTCTCTATGGTCTACAATCAAGATTGCATGCACACAAGCTACAACTCAAAATTCTAATCAACCTTTAAAAGTATGTTAATGTAAACAAAATATAAAAATATATTATTATCATCTTAACTAAACTTATAAAAATTATGATGACAAAGAAATAATCTTCACTTTAATTCATATTTTTGACCCTATTTAATAAATATGATTCATTCATTCATAGCCTGTGAATGCTATCGCTTTTTAAAATTAATGATTAAATATTGACTCATGTATTTTAAATTATTTTTTACAATTCACACACTTAAGTTCATGTTACAGCTGCCTTATATGTGAGCTTAATACATAGTTCTCAGGTTCTCTTGGTTCTGCAGAGTGTAAATTTAGTGCACTCCTCCTCTGTCGAATGTTAAGCTTTAAATCTTTTAATGATATTTGAAAATCCTTAAATGCATTTAACATAAAAACTGCTGTTATCACTACGAGGAAACCACATATGCAACCTATGATATCAGGATTACTCATATGATCCCATTCCTTAAAAAGGATACCTGATGCAATTATAACTAATATGGTAAACATAACATAGTACACAGGAGTAACAATACTTGTATTAAATATGTCTAGGGACTTATTCAAGTAATTCATTTGAATCATGATACATATCACAGCAGTGACAAATAATAACCAAAAAACATAATTTGAAAAATTGTTTACATGTCCAGAAACACTTTCCCTTACACCCAAAGCAACTCCTTTACAAAACACTACAGTCAAACTACCAACAGATGAACACAGCAACAAGTAAACTGCAATGTTTGTATTTCCAAATCTTGGTATAAAAATTAGTTTTATAATTAAACACATCAAAAAAATTGTTCCTACATATGTTAGAAATAAATAGTCAAATAACTTATCTACTAACTCACTAAAACCTGTGATTTCTTCTGACTTTGGTGAATGAATCACAAATATTATTGATCCAATAATACATAGAAAGCATCCAATCTGTAATAGAAATGTTAATCTGTCAGAGTTTTCAATGCCTGATTTCTTTTTTTTTTTTTTTTTTTAATATTAAGTACACATAATAACTTACTTTTCCAATGAAGTTAAGTTTCTCATTAAGAAACTTTGAAGAAAGCACTGCCGCAACAAGAACACTAAGCGCACCTAATGGAGTCACCAGTGCTGCAGGAGCAAATGCATATGCCAGGAGGTTGGCTGCTTCACCGATGCCCACTAATAAGAATGTTTCTTTAGTAAAAGTTAATTTTAATTGTCTAGTAAGTCACATAAAATTTATAGTTACCTACTTGTTATCAGACCGAGCCACCACAACCATTGTTTTAAGTAAGCAAACCCACCCGCCGATGCCCGAACATTTCCAGAGGCTTGGAGTTTTTTTAAAGCAACTTTTTTTATAATGAAACTGGCCCCGATAAAAACACTAGATGATATAGCAAGGCTTAAACCTATTGTAAAGTGGTTATTATTGTAATTCTGACCATTTATAGTTAAATGAGAAGACTTCATTGTAACACGTTTTTTTAAACATTACCTACTAATTTATCCTAACTAGCTAAAATGTATGAATCATATTCGAGGTACTATGTTCTTATCAGATATAGATAGGTACCTCAATAGGATTTTACCATGGTTACAAATACTGATCTAATGACACCAATGTAAAATTCTTTGATAGTGGTAGAGACAGGAAAGCGAGATAGCTACACATCCATTTAATTTTACGTTTTAATTTTTTAGACAATATATATTTTGTTCTCACGAGAAGTGTTAGACTAAGTGACAGACAACTGTCATGTCATGTGTGTTGTGTTGTGTTGTGTGTCGTTCTCAGTTCTCACTCACCACAGAACACATAAGCTCCTAGCGGAGATTTTCACTCGCCAAACCAAACGAATTCCATATCAATAAACTGAAACAAAATAGGGTGACTGCGTTGTAGGTAAAGGATAAAAAGATTTATAAGTGAGATTTTGAAAGGCGCTGCGGGCGTACTTCGCGTATCACCAACCGGTTTTTCAACCAAATAAAACCATTCAGAACCGTCTAACCTAAGACAGTTTATATGTCACGGTGTACCGACCAGTAACAGTAGGGGTGGGCGTTGCGACGATGAAACGCTTACAAAGACCGTTTCGCATTTTGCAACGATGCAACCATTTTACGTCCTGGGTTCAAACAGTGTTCGTTGCACAAACCAGTCTTCGAATTACAGGGTATGAATTTTTATTTTACGTTTGTGAAAATACAGTCGAAAATGCAATGGTTCAACACACACTTGTCCGTCGCGCGCATCGTCGGGTCGTCTCTCGTTCCGCGTTCGTTTTCGTTAACAAAACAGTCCTTAAAATAAAACGTGAACTTTTTATCAATGAAATACAGTCGATAATGTATTATTACCAGTTGTCAATCCTGTCGTTCCGGCCGTCTTCAGTTGCAACGACGACCTTTTTCTGCAATCGTTTTCGTCGTCGGGAGAACGATTGCGTTTTGTCCGTCAAAAATTTGACAACGAACCAACTCTAAGTAACAGTGCCGCTCTGTCAACGACTTTCAAGCTAAATAGTAAAGCCATAGGGTAAAGCTTTCAAGTGCCAATACAGTGTGAGTCTTTATAAAGTGCACATATTAAAAAGGGTGAAAATATAAACAATTTTATCGACGGAAAAAATGTCACAAAAAAAATTTTTTTTTAATGGTAAAAAATGGTAAATTTTCTTTAAAAAATCATGAATAATTAATTTATGAGGTTTCTTTTTCAAAAAATTATGGCTTTATTAGCTTGGCCTATTATTAGAGATCATTATTAATTTTGTTTTGTTTTAATATGACATTTAGTTTAAAAGTAGTAACAGTTTGTTTGCATGGGGTACCCAGACGAGAGTAAAAAAAATGAAAAATTAAAAAAAGAATTAAGATTTTTTTTTGACATTTTTTCCGTCGATAAAACTGTTTATATTTTCACCCTTTTTAATACGTGCACTTTATAAAGACTCACACTGTAGATTTGCCTTCATTTTTGTTTAGTGGCAATAAAAAATATCTGTGAGTTACACATTCATTTCTATTTTAGTTTATTCTCTATCTATTTAGGGTATATATGTTCTGTGATCTACGTTCATTTCCATTATTTCATTGACATGTCGACACGTCATCACTAGCTTTGAAAACAGCTGGTTGTCAAGAATAATAATTCTTTCGATATCCATGGTGTTTTGCTATATTGTTTTAATGTCTGTATAATCAGTGAAGAATCGTCGAAGTAAATAAATATATTTTACCGAAAATACTATAGAATGCGATGCTACCTCGTCGGCGAAACATCGGAGGTGTGACAGAGCGATCACTTTTGGAAAACGATTTAGATACGTATGATAAATTAGACAAAAAAGGGGTTCAACCGTCGAATACCAATTCACCATTTTTCATTCCGTTTACTAAGACACAAGTGAAACAAGTGCATTCAAATCATCTAACAGAACCCGATATAACATTTGACATTCTTGAAGAATTTGTGTTCGAGCCCGTGATGGCTGCTAGAGACAGAACCAATGAATACATATCAGCTGTACGAAGCCTGCAGGGTAGAACTCTGGCCAGGCCAGTGGTCAGAGATGAGCGGAAAGCTCAAATGCTGGAAACATACTCCCAATTTATGGGCATGGCAAAAGTAATTAGTAAAAACATTACAAGTACTTATGCCAAACTTGAGAAATTAGCAATGTGTGAGTATAAGTGACTTATATTTACTTTTTTTTTATAACAAATTACTTAATTAATCTCAAGTTTATAGTAAATATACAAATAGTGGTAACTGGCTCAACTGAGCCCAGTGAGGGCCATGCCAAAAACAACATCTAATCATACCCCATGAGGCATGAATTGGTAAGAAGCACCATATTCGCACTGGGTGTCATTAAATAATGGTTAATATTCATATTGTGTTATTTATTTCTTCTCTAGTGGCGAAAAAGAAGTCCTTGTTTGATGATCGACCAACAGAGATACAAGAGTTGACATATATTATCAAGGGAGACTTGAGCTCTTTGAATCAACAAATTGCCAGACTGGGTGAGATGCCAAGGGGTCGCCAAAGTATGCACAGCCACTCATCTAGTGTAGTGCTTGCTTTACAATCACGTTTAGCTTCAATGAGTAATCAATTTAAACAGGTAACAACATTTATTAATTACACAGGGTGATTGGTGCAAGAACTGACACCATTTCTTGTGGGATTGGGGGAATCATTCATGTTTCACAGTAAACAAGATTGTTTTTTTTTTATTACTTGAAATCCCATCATTAAGTTGTAATAGCAAAAAAAAATTTGTGTATGTCCTTTTATATCAGTCATTTCTTTAAAATGACTTATGTTCTTCCAAATTCTTCAAGTTTCAAGGCCAGAGGATTTGTGACAAAATTTTTATTTTAAAATAGTAACTAAACCCATCCATCTCTCATCATGCCTCAAAAAATTGTGTTGTTCCACACCCAATAGGCTGTATATGTATGTTATATATAATATAGTGCTGGAATAAAAGAAAATTTTAAAATCATGAGAAGTATAAATAAATAGATAGTTGATGAATCATCAATTAAATGTATTAAAAGTAAAAGTGTGTTGAATTAAATGTAGTTTATTCAGAACAGTTTAAATTAAGGAAATAATTCGCTGTTTCTTGATTTTTGAACCATCTTGTTCTTTGATAATGCTTTCAAATTACTAACTTATATGTGTAACTTTACTTTTAAGGTCCTTGAAGTGAGATCTGAAAACTTAAAACATCAAAATACCAGACGAGAACAGTTTTCAAGAGTGGCACCTTTAGTTAAGGAGGTCCCATCCCTTTTGCAACAGGATGATGTTAGCATAGACTTGGGAGATGCACCTAGCAGCATGCAAACACAACAGTTAGCTATGCGAGATGACTCTGACACATATGTGCAACAAAGGGCAGAAACTATGCACAATATTGAGAGTACTATAGTTGAGTTAGGAGGAATATTTCAACAGCTAGCACACATGGTGAAAGAACAAGATGAAGCAATCGGTAGAATTGACTCAAATATTCAAGAAGCCGAAATGAATGTTGAAGCTGGTCACAGAGAAATCATGAAGTACTTCCAAAGTGTCACTGGTAATAGAGCCTTAATGTTTAAAGTTTTTGGTGTCTTGATATTTTTCTTCATATTCTTTGTAGTGGTAATGGCTTAAAATTTATATAATTTTGTGATACAATATATGTAATAATATGTTATTTAGTAATAACTAAAAACAGCCAGTCGATTCTGTAAAAATCTCACTGTGAAATCATAAGTGAAGTGAGCACTTAATAGTGTTAATCCCTAGCGAATGACAGCTCACTCCACGCTCACTTCACCCAAGCTTCACGGTGAGATGGTTACAGAATCGCACGGCAGTATATTTAATTGTATCCCTATAAAATAAGGAAGAAATTTTATCATAAAGATATACCCATGATCAGTGATCAGTTTTAATGTATACCATTCACTTTAATGTAAATATAGGTTAATCTTGCACTAGACATGGGTTATCTACTTGAGATCAAATGAATATTGATAGAATAACAAATGCTCGAAAATGTTAGCTTGATAGTACTTGGAATCAATAAATCATTAAGAGCTTGACAGTCCACTCCTTTGATGTATCCAATGAAATGGCTATAGCATGGCAAATTGATGTAGTCTGTCAATTTGATAAGTTGCTATTGAGTTAACTTTTTACTGTTTTTGATATTCTAGATAACCTCTAACGATTTCATTTAAAGAACCTCATAGGTATATGAAGCCATAAAAATTATGTGGGTAGGTAATAAGGAGGTAAGAATTACGCATTGTCGACCTCGTGAGTCACCACATGTGACAATAATTCTCACTAAGTTGAAACTTGAAACTATCAACTGGCTGTCAACTGTCAGTGAACAACTAACTGTCACATTTGTCCATAGCAAAATAGACCTTGTTGTTGTGATGTGTAAGTGACATTCAACCTTATTCATATTTTATTTCATAACATCTATGAAGATGAAATTGAAATGATTTACCTTGTATGTGAATGTCGCGTTTACCTATAATTAATCCTAATTTAATTTTAAATAATACATACAAAAAATATATGTATATGCACAGATGCCAGCACATCAAGCTACTACACTCTGTCAGATTTCTTTAATAGATTTTCAACTTTATCGCTAAACCATAAGGTTCAAAGTTTATTGGGAAAATCTGACAGTTCCGGGTAGCTTGATGTGCTGGCGTCTGTACATATATATCTATAATTTAAATAATACATACAAAAAATATATATGTACATATATGCCTACCTACATATTATATGTTAGTTATTTGAAGTTGTTATGAAATGTGACACAATATATAATATTATTATATACTAATAAAAGAATTAAATTGTCCAAAAATACTAAATATATCAGAGTTCTATAGTTTTTTTACTATGTTCCGTACTTGAAAATGACTTGAAATTAATTATTGGCCTTGGGAGTGAGAAGTAGAACTTCGGAATTAAATGACTGAATGAATTCGTCTAAACATTCTGGGGTGTGTTTGTCACTAATGTGAATGTCAGTATTCAGTAGTTAAAGTAACTGGAATGTTGCTATTATAAGCAATGTGTTTCCTGAGAAATGTTAGTAAACTTTTATTTTGTAATTACAAACACCAGATTTTAACCTTTTGACTGCCCCAGTCGGATATTTTTTTAAATTAATAATATACTAGCTGCGAAACCCGGCGTTGCCCGGGTTATGATACATCCCATGTTTAATGGCATGAAAAATTTATGCACACCAATATTTTTTTGACTTACATATTACAGATTCTTATCTCCGATATGTAGATATCTATTTCGGCGAGTTCAGATTCCGTAATAAAATAGTTGGCGAGCCAACTTTTAATTTAAGGCAGTGTAATGACATTCCTGGAACATTCAACGAATTTTAAAATTCAGTAGGAAAATTCACGCTTTCATCTTGGTCAGTCATTGTATCAATTGACATGTAAACTTTTTCTTCTCCTGGAATCATTTCTTGGACGATCCTGTTGATGTTGTTGACAACGTCGTTCTTTGTCGCTAGAATAATTCGCTCTCGTAACCATTCTGAATTGGTATGATTTTCGAGAATATTCGGGTATACTTCATTTATGACTTGTTCAGGTGTTTCAACAATATTACATAAGTTATTAGTCAATACGATTTGGCAAGTATTTTCATCTACTGGATAGGTGCCTTCTGCTTTTTGTAAAAGTTTTTCAGAAAATTCTTGTGCCCTTTCATCTCCTGAAATGTACGCTCTCATGTTGTCCTGCAGTTAGTAATGCTAAAGTTCATTGCCCCCATAGATGTGACTCCAAAATTTCTACATATATAGTGTCTGTATTCATTTAATAAGCATGAAGTTTCACTTCTATCGGGCGTGGTTCCCACGCACAACCTTTTTTTTATAAATAATATAGATCATTCTGGAATTTTCGAGAACATTCTAGAACGTTTGGGAGCATTCTGGTGAATAATTGACCGCTCTGAATCATTTTAACATCTCTGAATTATTTTTTGAATAATCTAGATCATTTTGGAATTTTCGAGAACATTCTGGAACGTTTGGGAGCATTCTGGTCAATAATAGACCACTGTGAATCATTTTAACGTCTCTGAATTATTTTTGAATAATCTAGATCATTTTGGATTTTTCTAGAACATTCTAGAACGTTTACGAACATTTTAGACGATGACAGACTATGCTATATCATTTTAAAATTTTTGGCTAATAGTAGATCATTTTAGAGCATTCTACAAAATTCTGGCAAATAGAAAAGTTTCTATGTGTTACAAAAGGACAACAATATATTATTCCAAATTTTCGCCACTCACAACCATCCACTTTTACCCACCGCGACCAAACTCCCTTATTCACAGCAGGAGACCACAACGTATTCACCACCACAACGGGGAGTAGATTGCCGTTGGTGGTGATAGCGAAAATCCTGTCTTTACAAACGAACATTAGCATTTTATATATATATAGATTATGATATGTATAGATTCGTCTTTTAACGTAAATATGCACTCATTTTGAAACTTTCTAGATCATTCCAGAAGTTTCTAGAACGTTCTCGAAGATTCCAGATTGATTATAATAGTTTGCACTCATTTCGGAACCTTCTAGATCATTCCAAAAGCTTCTAGAACTTTCTAAAACATTTGAAACTTCCTAGATAATTCCATATATTTCTAGATCTTTCTTGAACATTCTAAATCGATTATAATAGTTTGCACTCATTTTCGAACTTTACAGATTATTCCAGAAATTTGTAGATCATTCTCGAACATTCCAAATCGATTATAACGATTTTACTCATCACTCATCTTAAAACTTTCTAGCTCATTCCAGAAGTTTCTAGAACTTTCTAAATCATTTCAGAAATTCGAATCTTCGAGAACATTCTCGAAGGTTCTAGATTGATTATAATAGTTTGCACTCATTTTAAAATTTCTTAGATTACTCCAGAAATTTGGAGATCTTTTCATAAGTCCTTATGAGTTAGAAAAGGACAGATATATATTTATTCACATTTTTGCCACCCACGTCCACCCACTTTCACCCACCGCGACCAAACTCCCTTACTTTCACTGTGAGACCAAGGGGTGTTTACCACCCCAACAGGAAGTTAATTTAAGTTCGTGGTAATAGCGAAAATCCTGTCTTTACAAACGAACATTAGCATTTTATATATATATATAGATAAGTAAGCCTACGCTGTCTGTATCTTTAGAACCGTAATTATATAACTTTTTTTATAAAAAAAAAACAACCGACTTCCAAAAAAGCACTAAAAAGTGAAAAATAACTTTAATTTTGGAAGTTGGTGTCGATGGTTCCGGATTTTCGTTTTTGACACCGATTCAGAAATTGAAGTTATTTTTGACATAATAGGTAGTGTTTTTTTGGAAGTCGGTTGTTTTATTTTTCACTTTTTAGTTATACGTACCCCAAAAAAATTCATATAACTTACTTAACTTGCTATGTAAATATCAGTGACAGGAAGCTGCATCTGCGTTTATAGGCTACAGACGTGATGTTATGTTGTGCCATTGCGTAAACAATGCATAACTACATATGCGATAGCAGAAATCGCGGTTGTTTTACTGGTATTTATTGGAGAGTTCCGTTGTCTGTTTCCAAAACTCATCTTCGATCTTTACGAAATTAAAATGGGACCATTTCGGAATAAACCTCTATCGAACAAAAAAAAAATTTTGCAAATCCGTCCATATACACTGCCGACCAAAAGTTTAAGACCGCAGTTAAACAACATATATATATATCAATTGTAATAAAATCCCATAATATAAATAAAAGAAATGCACATCTGCATATTCTATTGTTAATATCGAATATTTAAAGAAGTCATTCTTTTTTTTACTTTCAAGTTATTGGACAATAAACATCTATTGTTTTCAAACACCGACAACGCTGCGCTAGAGCCAGGTGGTAGAGTCGTAATAATATTTTTATGATGTGCTCATTACTAATTACTTTGCTTTTGTTTCGCATTGGTCAATAATTAGGATTACTTTAGCTTCTGAAAACACGTGTCACAAACAATCTCAATTAGTCTAAACTTGTGGTTTCTACAGTGAAGACGTCTTAAAATGGGAAAAGCACGCGAAATTAGCAGTGAAGTGTGTTCTGCCATCGTTGTTTTACATAATGAAGGGAAATCCGAACGTGAGATTGCTTTGCTTCACAACTGAAGTTATCGAAGACTTGTGTTCATGGCACAATAACTCGATACAGGGAGACAGGCAGTTTTCAAGATCGTCCACGCTCGGGAAGGCCGAGAGCTACCACGTCTAGTGAAGATAATTTCATTGTTGTTACCAGCAAGCGAAATAGACGCTTAACAGCACCAGAAATTCGCGTTGAAGTAAAGAAAACCCGAGTTAAACCTTTATCATTGACTAGAGGCCCGCCCCGGCTTCGCACGGGTGGACATTTATTTTTTAAACATTTTGGGATAAACGCAGAATAAAATGAAATACAATCACTTCAAAATATGCTAATTAAAACGTTCATGACTCAATTTGTTGAAATCTTCAAAATTAAAAAAAAAGACTTCAATCTTTACGCTGATTTTCATTGACGTCGAAATAGCAACATAACATTTTATTGTTTATATTTTATCCGTATAGATACCGTTTTGTATTTCCTAAGTTTTTTTTTAATAACTATATTTTCAATTTTTTTTTTGTGTTGTTTTATGTATTATGTATATATATATTTTTTTACATTTCTTTATTTACATTTTTTGTATGTACATTTTTATTTTAAGGCTTTAAGTATTTAATTTTATATGTTTTCACTTTTTTATTTTGCAATTTTTACCTTAAAGCTTCACTGTACACTATGTTAGCAGTGGTTTTCGTAGGTGGCAACAAAACATATTGTTTTTCAGGAGATCCTAATCGAGAAAGGGCAACATATAATTGCCCATGAGAAAAGCACTCTTTTCTTAGGTCGATGCCAACCCTCGAGAAAGTTTGTCCCTGGGATTTATTTATTGTAAGGGCAAACGATATCTTCACAAATTTATTTATTGTAAGGGCAAACGATATCTTTTTTAAAAGAGACTGTGACCTCTGAGTTTGTTTCGGCCTTTCTTCTCAGAGTAGTCAGATAGGAAACGCCGACCTCATCTAGTTTAAAAAATATGATTGACATGTAAAAGTGTTTGTACAAACCTACTTACAGAAAATAAATCATTTATCATTTATCATTTATCATTTATCACAGGAAACTGTAACCTTTTAAAAGATATAGGCAAATCCGTCGGTATCATCGGGATCCGCGGAATGTGACCGAGCTGTCCGGCCGCGGGGCCGGTGATAGTGATGTGATTCTACCCGGGTAAATTCCTAAAATGGGAATATTCCCGGGAATATTCCCATTGAATCCACCCAATGGGTATTTATTCGGGTATTTATATTTTTATGATCAATTTATACATATTTCGCATAAATCGATTTATGAAACTTAATGTTTTCGATTTCCTTGTTCAAAAATAACAACTATAAAATTGTGTTAAGTAGGTACAGTGTTTTTTTCCATACTACAATAACTTTGTCATGATATAATGAAAGAAGATGCTATACAAGCCTTCATTTCTGTTGCCGCCGTCGACTTAATGAAATCTATTAGAAAAAGTCAAATTCTGAGCGCGTTATTCAAGCAGATAATTATAGAAAAAGGTTCTGGCGAGCAACTAAAATTGCCCAGCAAGACGCGTTGGGGCAGTTACCTTCATGCTGTGCGTAGTTTGCAAAATAGCAAAGCGGCTCTGCAATGTTTGGCAGTACATGAAGATGCAATAATGATCCCAGTTGATATTAAAGCACTACTAGACGAAGAATTTTGTAAAATGATCGACGAATCTACTGCAATTTTAGAGCCAATAACAGATTACATATTTAAACTAGAAGGACACGAAGCGTACATAAATGACGTGTACGTGTCATTCAACGATATAAAATCACGGCTGGTCTTTCTGCTTCCTGGTTTTTCTTCTTTGGTTGACAATAATGTCAGGGAGAGGATTTTAAATGCAGTTGATAAACGCAGACGGAACTGCATAAAGCCTATTCATCTAGCAGCCTATATGCTAGATCCAAAATCTCAAGGCATCGAACTCAACGAAGATGAAGAAATCATTGCCATGGATTTCATTCATGAGAAAGGAAGGCAGTTACACTTGGAAATAATGACAGATTTAGCTAATTGTAGAGCAAGAGAAGGTTTGTGGGGAAAATCTTTTGTTTGGACCAGCCTCCAGAAAATGAATCCCTTAACTTGGTGGAAAGGAATTCGCAAAACAAACCTCTGAGCAAAGTTGCAGCTTGTCTTTTAACTGCTCCCTGCACCTCGGCTACAACAGAGCGTACCTTCAGCGTTCATGGAAATATGCACAGCCTTAAACGGAATAGGTTAACAACAGAAAGAGCTGCAAAGCTGGCCTACATATCATATAACTGGAATTTGTTACACAATCAAAAAGACGAAGAAGTAGATGAAGAAGATGAGGAACCCACTTCAAGTCCTTTTATGGTTAGCCCATTGACCATAAACAATATTGAACCTCAACCATCAACTTCTGCAAGAAATACAAGAGAAATAGAGTTTTGCGATTTAACAAAAACATTCTCCGATGACAGTGATTTAGACAGTGATTAAATGAATCTCAATAACATTTTACCTACTTACTATTATAAGAGTATTAACTTGAAGTGATTTTTGTCACCCATAACCTGATATTTAAACAATAATTTTCATATTTGAACCTTCCTGTTGTTGATTAAATGATTTTGGAGTTGGTGTTTTTGTTTTTATTCAGTACTTACTAATTCAATCGTCATAGAAACTAATTAACTAATTTACCCACGATTTGGCAACGCACCCGGGTAAATACCCGTTTTGGGAATATTCCCAGGAATATTCCGGGTGGAATGATGGAAACTTTCCGAGTCGCCCATCACTAGCCGGTGATGATTGTTGCTACAATCACATTGTCTCGTAATTCGTCTATCAAAAGTCTTGTGCAAATCAGAGAAAATAAGAAAACACAGTGTACATAAAGCAATATTATAAAGTTTTCATAAATACTTATTAAAAAAAAAGTGTGAGAATACTATAAAAATTAAATAATAAAGGTTGAATAAAGTAATTTATAAGTAGTTCTGAAAGGAGCTTTTTAACTGAAACAAAAAATGTGCTATGAAAAAAGTCAAAACATTCAATGTCGGTTGCGTCCCGGTTACCTATTTCATAGATGTGCACGCCTATCTCCCGCACTTCGGTGCCCCCTCGCTCGCCGCGTTGCTCGCTGCGCTGCGTGGGGACCACACCGGCCACTTTCGTTTAGATTGACATTTTTAATTTCGTAATATCTTTTGAATTAAATGTCCGATTTGAATAATTAAAAAATGAATCTACAGGTATTGAAACAGTCTTGAATACGAAATGATTTATTTGGATAAGGATTAATAAAATGGTATGGATAACATGGTCTGATTTTGGTCGACATTTCTATCAACTTTTAAAATGTCAAAAAGTAGTTATAGTGACATAACTACAATAGTTGGGCATATGGTATCGCGGAGTTTTTTGTAGATATCGATATGTTCTTTAATATTGTAGAACATTTTTTTGTTCTATTATCAATAGTTTCCGCAGCGCATGCGATGAAAGACGTTTTTTGCCTAATTTTTTTACACCTTGGGTTACATTATTGAAGTTTTCGTAGGGATTCCTATTTTTTTCTATTAATAAATATAGGCATAGCCTATGTTACTTGGGGATAGCGTAGCATTGTAATGGTAAAAAAAAATTGAAATCGGTTCAGTAGTTTTTGAGTTTATTCGTTACAAACATACATACATACAAAAATACAAATCTTTCCTCTTTATAATATTAGTGTAGATTACAGTATGCCCATTGAGATTGGACTGAAGAAGATTTTAAAAATGTTCTTTGGACCGATGAATCCAAATTAGAACTATTCGGTTCAAAACGGAAGAATTTACGTTCGACGCAGTACGCAAGAAAAGATGATGCCAGACTGTGTAGTTCCAACAATCAAGCACGGTGGTGGCACAATTATGGTCTGGGGTTGCTTCTCTAGCCAAGGAACTGGCGATTTGATCAAAATTGAAGGAATTTTGAAAAAAGGAACAGTACAAAAAAATTTTAGAACAAAATGCCGTTCCTTCCTGGTTGCGATTAATTGGAGATGGATTCATTTTCCAACAAGATAATGATCCAAAGCATAGCTCAAAATTATGCAGAGGATATTTAGAAGAGAAAGAGGCACAAGGGGTGTTAAAAAACATGGTTTGGCCTCCTCAGAGCCCGGATCTCAATCCCATTGAACTTTTGTGGGAAGAGCTTGATAGGAACGTTCGTAATCGTGACCCATCCTCGCAAGAAGAAATGTGGAATGCTTTATGCGAAAGTTGGGGCAATATAGGTATCACAAGACACCATCAACAAATTGATTGCCCGTATGCCGAGACTTGTGAAAAAAGTCATAGAATGTAAAGGAGGATTTTTTGATGAAAAAACAGTTTAGTTAACTATAGCCTTTTTTAGCATGGACTGTTAATATTTCTTTACGCTTTTAAAGTATATTGTTTGTCAATCAGTGTTTTATTAGATGATTAAACAGGTTAGTTAGTTTTAATATTTTTTATTTTATTTTCTTACTTTAATTAAGGTGGTCTTAAACTTTTGGCCTGCGGTGTATGTACAGACGCCAGCACATCAAGCTACTACAATCTGTCCGATTTCTTTAATAGATATTCAACTTTATTGCTAAAGCATAAGGTTCAAAGTTGATTGGGAAAATCTGACAGTTTCGCGTAGCTTGATGTGCTCGCGTCTGTACCTTGACATTTTTACGTATCTTGAAGAGCGGCGAACTTAAGCAATAACAGGCAAGCGGACGGGATGCGCGCGCGATCTCTCGATCCAGACTATAGGTCACAGCTCATTACAGCCACCCGGCACCCACCCCGCACCGCCTCGTCGCACGGCGTCCACTCGTTGTCGACAGGTGGTCCACGGGTGGACGCCGCGTTATAACCTTTGACATGTAAAAGTGTTATTGACATGTAAAAGTGTTTGTACAAACCTACTTAGAGAAAATAAATCATTTATCATTTAACCAATAAATGTCGCGCGGTCAAACAGTGGACCTCGCGTTGTCAACCAGTGGACCCCCCGCGGTCAACGAGTGAACGCCGCGTGGTCAACGAGTGGACGTCACTTGGTAGTCTATTAACAATTGGCACTAGGTCTACACGTGTGTTTCGTAATGTCAAATTTTACAAACCGTGAATTGAATGAAGGGAGGGTGGGGAGCGGCGCATTGGTAGTATAAGTTGTGTTATGTTGTATTTATTTATATTATTTTTAAGTTATATTATTATAGTATTGTATTTGTGCTAATTTTATATGTGTTACGGACGTCGTCGCTTCATGATTGTATATGATATAAATTAAGATTAGACATAAGGATGATTAAATAAAAACCATTTGATAGTAGGGAAATTACTAATGTTGACAGAATAGGTTGTTTTACTATCCTGTAGAAGTAAGACGTCAAAGTACGACATTGTAAAGAGGACACGAACACATTCGTACAGGTTTGGACAGGTCGAAACCTGTCCGATCTCCGCCATGATTAAACTCTGAATAACGAAATGTGATTGGTTGAATAAATATATCGTGTTCGCCTCCTCCCACTACTTGCACCCTGTAAAAATGATATATAACCAGGGTGGTTAGTCGCAAAATTGTAGTTCAATAGTTCAGCTGCAGTCGTCTCTTAAAAGTGAAAAGTGAATCAAGAATAAATCAACTTATCATCAAACCAGGTATTTTATTCCTAAGGAAAATACAGTCCACCTTGATAGTTTGGTCCTTCGAGCCGGATTTATTTGGATCATCACTTGCCTGGTAAGTTGAAAATCAAGAAAATAGTGCAGTGTTCCTGTAATCATGAAGACGAGAAGTATTGCGGCGAAAGAAAGTGAGGCGGAATCGGGCTACGACAGCCGACGTCCTCGAACATTCGAAGAACCGCCAAGATCGCCATCAACGGTTGCGTCTGTTTTGCCCCGCGCCCCGCATGAAGTGCCAGTGACCGCACCCCCCGTCACCGCCGCGACGGGAAGGGTTGCGCCGTCGTATGATGGTGCGTCCGCCGCGCTTACCGCACCAGCTCCTCATCGCGTACCGGTGAGTCGAGCAACCGCGATCGCGAGTGTAACAGTGCGTGAAGAACAACTCGCCACTCCAAGCACGTCGCTCCAGTCAAGAATACAGGACTCTGCCAGGACAATGACGGCAAATATGTCGGTAAGAGACACTGCAAGCACGATTAGATCAAGAAAATCCTACAGCAGTGATGTGGCAAGAGTGAAACTAGCAGAATATGAGGCACAAAAAAGAATTGCTGCAATAAGGAACGAGCAATTAGAGATAGAAAAGGCTCTAGTGAACAAGCGGTTCGAATACGAAGTATCGGCGATTGAAGCAGAGGCAGAGGCTCGCGAAGAGGGCTCCGGACATAGGAGTGAAGACAGGGTGGATGAGTGGCTGCAAAGTATTGACCAAGGCCACCCACCAGTCACCGAACAAAGAACTCAGCCGCCGCATCCCACCGCCCAAGAAACCGCTGCAGAGCCGAACACATGTGTCGACGCTACAACTCCTGCCATGCCACGAAGGAGACAACGTTCGACCTCACGTTCGCCCACAAGAGGGGAACGTCGAGTAGGAAGAGGTATCGAACAATTGGCCGACACGCTAGACAAAATGATGCGTGTACGCCCGCCGCCACGACAAGTGACAGAACTACCCTTGTTCACCGGAGCGGCTACGGAATGGCTACCATTTAAGGCAGCTTATGAAGACTCATCAAGTGTCTACAAATTCACCGCAATGGAAAACCTAGCAAGACTGAGGAACTGCATCAGAGGTCCAGCAAGGGAAACTATTTCTGCGCTATTGTATTCTGCTTCTGACCCGCGAACAATTATGAAAACGCTGGAACAGTACTATGGAAGGCCGGAGATATTAATGGACCACGTGATGGAAGACATAAAGAAGTTACCTCGACTTACTAGTGTAGCAAGTGAACTGAACTCCTTCGCGGTGAAACTACAAAACATAGTATGTGTGCTATCCAACGTGGACAATCGTGGATACCTGCGGAACCCTATGTTAGTGCGTGAAATCGTAGAAAAATTAAGCCCGCACGTGAAAGCAAGATGGTGTGACTACGCTTCTGAGGCTGTGGAAACATCAGGTGAGCCTGAAATTATGCTATTGTCTCGATTCCTGATGAGAGAGGCTGACCGTGCCATGAGGTACGCCTTCACAAACCCGACGCCCACGCCCGCACCGAAGAGAGAAATGAAAAATGTGGTGCAAGCTAGTACTAAAAGAAAAGCGGGCCGAGAGGTCATCTACACCACATCAGAAAAGGAAGGAGAGAAGAAACGGGTATGTTTGTGTTGTGGTGGTGACCATGAAGTACCTAAGTGCGCCAAATTTTTAAAAATGAGTGTCGACGACAGATGGAATTGGGCACGAACAGAAAAGGTATGTTTTAAATGTGTTACTAATCGCCATCGACGAGAGCACTGCCGAGCTAAACGATGCGGCAAAGAGACATGCACCCGCCCGCATCACGCGTTGCTTCACAAAGACATAAGAGAGGTGTCGCAACAAAAAGAAGAAGCAACGGATGTCAAACCCGTAGCAGAGTCCGTGATGTCTGTCTCAGCAAAAGGTAATGCACCACATCGTGTACTTTTAAAGATGTGCCCCGTCATCTTGTATGGACCAGGTGGTCAAGTGAGCACATTCGCGCTAATGGACGAAGGATCGACGACCTCACTCATCGATGAAGATTTAACACGCCGTATCCAAGTAAGAGGGCCAGTCTCTACACTTAGAATACAAGGAGTGACCTCACAGCCACACGAAGAACATAGTCAAGAGGTTAAGCTGCAAATTCGTGGCCAGAACGGGAACCTCCAGGAGTTACGCGCACGAACAATAAAGGATCTGCGACTTCATGGTCAGACAGTGGATAGATCGATATTAACTAAATATCCACATCTTCGAGACATACAACAGGATGCATTCTTTGAGGAAGCCACACCAAAAATATTGATAGGTGCGGACAATTGGCACTTGATTGTGACTCGAAAATTACGCATGGGCAAGAAGAACGAGCCTGCGGCCTCATATACCCAACTGGGATGGGTAATCCATGGGACAGCGCCGCGCTCAATGTTGACTCAAAAGGAGGGTCAACTAGTGCTTCACATCTACGACGTGTCTGCAAACAGACAGACAGAAGATGTACGGCGCGTAGAAGAAATAGTGAAAGCACACTTCAGAATTGATGCCCTAGGAGTCTCCCTGGCGAAGAAAGTCAGACCGGAAGATCAAAAGGCAATCGACGTGGTCCAACGAACAATGAAGAAGGTTGGTGAACACTTCGAAGTAGGTCTGCCATGGCGAGACGAAGACGCTCCGATGCCTAATAATTATCACTGTGCCTTGAAGAGACTAAAAATGATGGAAAAGAAGATGGATTCTTCTCCAGACTTCGCAGCACAGTATCGCGCTCAAGTAAGGAACCTCCTCGATAAAGGCTACGCTCAAGAGTGCGATGGACAAGAGGCAGAAAACAAGAAAATATGGTATCTGCCACACTTTCCGGTCGTGAATCCTAACAAGCCGGGAAAGATGCGGTTGGTTTTTGACGCGGCACACCGATACAGCGGAGTGTGCCTCAATGACCACTTACTAGAGGGACCTGACCTTTTGAGATCGCTACCAGGAATCCTCTTCAGATTCAGAGAACGTCAGGTAGCCGTGACAGCAGATATTCAGGAGATGTTCCTCCAAGTAAAAATAAGACCACAAGACCAAGCAGCTCAAATGTTTCTCTGGCGAGATGAAGAGCGTGAGAAGCCACCGAAGAAGTACAAGATGGTATCAATGATCTTCGGGGCCTCGTGCTCACCATTCATCGCGCACTCAGTGAGAGACGCCAACGCGAGGCTTTACGCACAAGCATACCCCAACGCTGTGCAAGCAATAACATCGAGCCACTACATGGACGACTACGTCGATAGCTTCACGACAGAAGAAGAAGCCATAAGAACAGCACAAGAGGTCATGAAGATACATCAAAACGCACACTTCAACCTCCGCGGATGGTGCTCTAACAAACCCAATGTAGTGGACAGCGTGATTACAGAAAAACGAGGGCTCAATGCCGAAGTGAAGCTTGGTCAGAGACAGGAAAACTCTGATAAGACGCTCGGCTTGCTCTGGCATACAGAACGAGATGAGTTAGGCTTCAACACAGGACTTAGCCGTCTAGCACCCGAAGTAAAGATGAGAGACAGAGCACCGACGAAAAGGGAAGCCCTCGGAGCAGTGATGGCCGTCTATGATCCCCTCGGTCTCATCAGCCATTTTACTATCACTGGTAAAATTATACTACAGAACTTATGGAGACACGGAGTGGGATGGGATGAAGCGATTCCCGAAGAAGACTTACAACATTTCGAGGAATGGCTTCAAAGTCTAAGCGTGGCAACGAAACTACGCGTCCCAAGGTGCTACGGGAAGAGCTCGGAAGACGAAATAGAGCTCCATGTTTTCTGCGACGCGAGCGAGCAAGCGTACGCAGCAACTGCCTATTGGAGGATCCTGAAACCAAATGGAAGAGTGACAGTGAGCCTGGTTGCGGCAAAAGCAAGGGTCGCACCATTAAAACCAGTAACCGTCCCTCGACTCGAACTCCAAGCAGCAGTAATCGGCGCACGATTAGCAGAAACAATCACAAGGGAACATCGAGACAAACCCAAAGGCGTGACGTATTGGACAGACTCACAAACAGTCCTACGTTGGATTGAAAAAGATGCCATCAAGTACACACCCTTCGTGGCACATCGCTTGGGTGAAATAGCAGAACTGACCGACATCAGTCAATGGAGATGGGTGCCCACAGAACAAAATGTGGCAGACGATGCGACGCGCCCTAATTATAAACTACAGATGAAACCAGAAGATAGATGGTTCATCGGACCTGAGTTTCTATATAACAATGAAGACCTCTGGCCGAAAGAGAAAGCCAAGAAAGAAGACCAGGAAGAAGAAGTGACCTACGTGGTCACAGAAACTGAAAAGAAACACGCTTCTTATCTGCCCGACATAAGCAGATTCTCCTCTTATGAGAAGCTAATACGAACTACAGCGGTACTCTTTCTCTTCAAGGAAAAGTGCAAAAGCCGAGCCAGCCAGATGACAGTCGACCTGATAGAAAAGGCCGAGAAGACATGGATAAAACAAGCGCAGCTCGACGACTACGCAGAAGAGACAAAACTATTGGAAAAAGGAAGACCAGTGCCCAAATCCAGTAGCCTGTATAAACTGGACCCTTATCTGGAAAACCAGATTCTCAAGGTAAGAGGGAGGATCGGGCACGCTGCAGTTCCAGACACGAAGAAGATGCCTATCATCTTACACGGCAGACACCCATTTACCAGACTACTAGTAGAAGACGCCCATCGAAGAGCCGGCCATGCAAATAATGAACGCGTGGTCAATGACCTAAGACAAAAATATTGGGTGGTCAATCTACGCCCTACAGTAAGAGCCATAGCGCAGCGATGCCAACTCTGTCGCATCAGAAGAGCGACACCTGTAAAACCGGTCACCGGAAACCTACCGATGGAACGACTAGAAAAGACACAGCGACCCTTCACTCACTGCGGAATCGACTATTTTGGGCCAATGACAGTGGTCATAGGAAGAAGACATGAGAAACGCTGGGGAGCACTATTCACCTGCCTGGAGATTAGGGCAGTCCATCTGGAACTAGTGGCAAGTCTGTCCACCGACTCGGCAATAATGGCCATAAGGAGAATGGCAGCGAGACGAGGATGGCCCCGAGTAATGTACTCGGATAACGGCACCAATTTCCGAGGGGCAGACACGGAGCTACGAACGGCTTATGAAAAATGGGCCAAAGAATTCCCTCACTTCGGGCTCTCACACCGAATGAAGTGGAAGTTCATTCCACCAGGGGCGCCGCATATGGGGGGAGCGTGGGAACGATTAGTACGCTCTGTCAAAACGGCGCTAGGAGCGACACTATATCAGCGGGCGCTAAAAGAAGAAGTGCTGCTGACCGTAATGATAGAGGCCGAATACTCTATAAACTCTCGGCCTCTCACTCACGTTTCCGTTGATCCTAAGGATCCGGAGGCGTTAACTCCGAACCACTTCCTTATCGGGACCTCCTCAGGCCTTCCTCACACTGGGCCTTGCGAGGAGGCCAGCCGTAAGCAATGGAGAGCTGCCCAAGCGCTCGCCGACCATTTCTGGCGGCGCTGGGTAAATGAATACCTGCCGACGCTCGTGCCCAGGGGGGCATCTGACGACCAACGACGACCTCTACGTGTTGGTGACCTGATTGTCATCATCGATCCCACATTGCCACGAGGAACGTGGCCCCGAGGCGTCGTGGAGACTACGTACGTCGGTCCAGACGGCAAGGTGCGATCAGCCGACGTCAGGACTACGGTGGGCATCCTTCGGCGACCTACGACGAAGCTCGCCGTCCTCTGCGTGGAAGATAAGGCTACGGTAGCCCTGCGCCGGGGGGAGGATGTTACGGACGTCGTCGCTTCATGATTGTATATGATATAAATTAAGATTAGACATAAGGATGATTAAATAAAAACCATTTGATAGTAGGGAAATTACTAATGTTGACAGAATAGGTTGTTTTACTATCCTGTAGAAGTAAGACGTCAAAGTACGACATTGTAAAGAGGACACGAACACATTCGTACAGGTTTGGACAGGTCGAAACCTGTCCGATCTCCGCCATGATTAAACTCTGAATAACGAAATGTGATTGGTTGAATAAATATATCGTGTTCGCCTCCTCCCACTACTTGCACCCTGTAAAAATGATATATAACCAGGGTGGTTAGTCGCAAAATTGTAGTTCAATAGTTCAGCTGCAGTCGTCTCTTAAAAGTGAAAAGTGAATCAAGAATAAATCAACTTATCATCAAACCAGGTATTTTATTCCTAAGGAAAATACAGTCCACCTTGATAATATGTATTAGTTTATAAGTTTGTTTGTAGTAGTATGTCTTGTTTTTTCTATGGGCCTTAGTTGCCTGAAATAAAGGAATAAATAAATTGCCAACGTATCGTCCTCGCGTGAATCATTCGCGGGCAGCGCGCGGTCCACTCGGGACCCGCGCGTGCCCGCGCGTTGGCAATGCGCAGTCAACGCAAGGCAAGCATGCGAGCAGCGAGTCGTCACCGAGTGGTCCACCCGCCGTCCGCGCGTGGACGGCTTACGACCGAGGCGATCCGGTGACGCTACGGAGTCGATGTAGTGAGCGCATACCTAACCCATACAAGTCCATATAAAGAATACTAGCCGCAGGAGGCGAGGCGATGTGGAGTGGCTGCCGGGTGGCTCTAATGAGCTGTGATCTTATTGCGTACTGGCGGACGGCCTTGAATTGTTAACTCACGGACGGGGAGTTCCCATCACTAAATCGCTCGTGTGACGTCACAGTAGCGCTTGGTTTCTATGCAGACAATGAGACTTGCGTAGTCTATCCAATACAGCACCCTAATTGCGTAACACACTATTACTCTCAATTTGAATCATTTTGAAGCATATTGCTAATCCATTGCTCCATAAGTTCGAAAAACGTGTCTGCTCAACAACGTAAATAACGCAATGAATGTTGTTGAGCTGTCAAAATGAAACCCATCGTTACTAATAGTGTGTTACGCAATTAGCATGCAGGTCTATGCTATACAGACAATGAGACTTGCGTAGTCTAGCCAATATAGGTCTATGGTCCACCTACACTCCGCGACAAAAGTATAACCCACCCCCATAAAATTGTAACATACAATATAAAATTACAGTAATATTGATGCATTAGTAATACACAGAATTTAGGTATTGGTAACTACATTTTGCAATAGATTTATTATTTACTAGCGACCCGCCCCGGCATCGCACGGGTGCAATGGAGAAACGCGTGTGCGTTCGCGCAGCGGAATGTTGTTGAATTTAAAGATTTTAATTATGCAGATATTTAGTGTATGACGTCGTATAATTGTGTATGGTAAAAAAAAATTTGTGCACGCAGCCATTGTGGAGAAATTCACCAAAAACTGATTCCGCTGGGCGAACGTTGTCCTGGCGGAACTTTTTTTAATCCATAGACTTTAGAAGAAAAGAGATGTGTCCAAAAATTAGTGTGTATTTGTGTGTAATTGTGTATGTATGAATAAAATTAGTGCATGCATAAACTTCGGAGAAATTCAAGCTTCCGCTGCGCGAACGTTTGGCCATTAGCTAGTTTTCATATAAAGCGCTTACATAGAGAGCTGTAGATTTTTACATACGTTGTTTTGAATTTGTTTATATTTGTTTAAAAAACAGATTTAGAAAAAATCCTAGGGCTTAAAAGATAAAAATATAAACGTAAAATACGCTTATTAGGTCTTAGTTCTTAAAGTATGCACTTTGGGGTCTAGATTTTCACGTTTATACAAACCATGTAAGTGTCTGCAACATGTTGCCAAGTATCAATGATGTTCCGTTAGTAATTAAAGAGTTATAGGACAATTTACCATGAATAGATCACTGTTTACAAAGCAGTCAAATATCACGACGTTCTAAAGGAATTGCATGGTAAAATGTATGCTAATAATTAGTGTATTCATTCAACTATTCACATGCAAAATTTCATGTCAATAAATTCAGTAATTAAAGAAAAACAATTATAATACTGACGAAGCATCGAAGACCTACATAACCCGACCAAGTTCGGATGGCTACAAAAAAGCGGCCGTGCCATATATCTAAGAAACGTTCTTAACCTTCCAATATAGTATTTATTAATATGGTACAGTTGCGTACACAAGCGTTAGGAAAAAAGAAAACAATTGCATTTCTTGAATGAAAAATATTTTTTTTAATAATAACTTACTTTACTTTATTAGTTGCTTTCCTTTTATGGGGAGTATGTCTTAGTGATATAGAATCATATGCATAATTAATTATTGAAAAATAGCCGTTATTGCCATCTCTACACATAATCCCACAAACAGAAAGTAGCTAATAAAAATCTGCCTTATACGTATATCATTACATATAGGTAATAAATATAAGGTGATTATTTAAAAAAAATATTTCTTTTCAACATTTCGTTACAATCTGGTCGGTCGTTTAGTTAATTCAGTAGTTATTCTGTAATTTTCTATTCAGTAGTTTGTCTTTAACCAGGAAAAACATCTACTTTGTTACGATTTTATTATAATATATGTCTAGTATAATTTATTATTACTAAACGGACTAGCCTTAAGCGTACCGCTTCGAACAAAATAATTCTGCATATTTTGGTGGGGTTCGGGGGAACACGCTCACATACATAAGTCACTACCAGTACAACGGCTTACATCAATTAAAAAATCGATTCAAGAGTAGTTTTTATTAAGTTATTAGATTGTTTGATCCACTAAAGTTGCAAAGGGGAACGCTCGTGCATGCCTAGTCCATTGGTTAAATAGTGTAATAAGCTACAATATGATAAATATTTACCTAAACAGTAGTACTTACATGTGGTAATTATTTAACTTCCCTAAGGGGTCTATAGTTAGAATCCTGATCCGTGAAATCTTCAATAGAAATTAGCTGTATGAATTTTATTTGTCTTAAATAATATATCTAGATTATATCTCAAGTCTCAAGCGCATACTTAAATAAAGTACCTACGTAAATAGTACCTACTTTATGTCATAGTCAAATACATTTAAAAAAGTAGGTGTACAAAAATAAATGACCTATAAATTATATCGAAACAACAATTGTGTTATCACCTATACCAATTCAATACCGGTATTATACTGTAAATTTTGGGATGTTACCTAAATATATTGCACGGCCGCTTTTTTGTATCCATCCGAACTTGGTCGGGTTATGTAGGTTTTCGATGCTTCGTCAGTATTATAATTGTTTTTCTTTAATTACTGAATTTAATGACATGAAATTTTGCATGTGAATAGTTGAATGAATACACTAATTATTAGCATACATTTTACCATGCAATTCCTTTAGAACGTCGTGATATTTGACTGCTTTGTAAACAGTGATCTATTCATGGTAAATTGTCCTATAACTTTTTAATTCCTAACGGAACATCATTGATACTTGGCAACATGTTGCAGACACTTACAAGGTTTGTATAAACGTGAAAATCTAGACCCCAAAGTGCATACTTTAAGAACTAAGACCTAATAAGCGTATTTTACGTTTATATTTTTATCTTTTAAGCCCTACGATTTTTTCTAAATCTGTTTTTTAAACAAATATAAACAAATTCAAAACAACGTATGTAAAAATCTACAGCTCTCTATGTAAGCGCTTTATATGAAAACTAGCTAATGGCCAAACGTTCGCGCAGCGGAAACTTGAATTTCTCCGAAGTTTATGCATGCACTAATTTTATTCATACATACACAATTACACACAAATACACACTAATTTTTGGACACATCTCTTTTCTTCTAAAGTCTATGGATTAAAAAAAGTTCCGCCAGGACAACGTTCGCCCAGCGGAATCAGTTTTTGGTGAATTCCTCCACAATGGCTGCGTGCACAAATTTTTTTTTACCATACACAATTATACGACGTCATACACTAAATATCTGCATAATTAAAATCTTTAAATTCAACAACATTCCGCTGCGCGAACGCACACGAGAAACGCTGATAATTTTAGAGCCATTATTTCTCGTAAGAAGTATAGGATAAAAAATGATTATTGTGGGTTATCCCTAAGAGATAGACATATACCATCGCGGACTGTTTTGTAGACCTTTTTAAGGTGTACAATACTGTAGTACCTACATTATTTTGATCTATCTCGACGGGTTCAGCCAGCGTTTACAATGTGAGCGAAAAAAAATGTGTTTATTTACGACATTACATTAGAAACCTCTAAAATTATCAGTGTTTCTCTATTATATTATGCATGCATCACTACATAGTATAAAACAAAGTCGCTTCCCGCTGTCTGTCCCTATGTATGCTTAAATCTTTAAAACTACGCAACGATTTTGATACGGTTTTTTTTAATAGATAGAGTAATTCAAGAGGAAGGTTTATATGTATAATACATGCATAATATAGTAGAGAAACACTGATCATTTTAGGGGTTTCTAATGTGATGTCGTCAATAAACACATTTTATTGGGCTTACATTGCAAACGCTGGCTTAACCCTACGAGATAGATCAAAATAATGTACTACAGTATTGTACATCTTAAAAAGGTCTACAAAAAAGTCCGCGATGGCATATGTCTATCTCTTAGGGATAACCCACAATAACCATTTTTTATCCTATACTTTTTAAGAGAAATAATGGCTCTAAAATTATCAGTGTTTCTCTACTATATTATGCATGTATTATATGCATTACCTTCCACTTGACTCACTCTATCTATTAAAAAAAAACCGCATCAAAATCCGTTGCTTATTTTTAAAGTTCTAAGCATACATAGAGACAGACAGACAGCGGGAAGCGACTTTGTTTTATACTATGTAGTGATAGTGATCAGCATTGCACCCGTGCGAAGCCGGGGCGGGTCGCTAGTTATACATATAAACCTTCCTCTTGAGTCACTCTATCTATTAAAAAAAACCACATCAAAATCCGTTGCGTAGTTTTAAAGATCGAAGCATATATAGGGACAGACAGACAGGGAAGCGACTTTGTTTTATACTATGTAGTGATGATAGTGATTAAATACATTCTCAACCAAATATAGATGATATTGAGTTTTACGGTGCGACAAAAGTATAACCCAGGTATATCAAATATAAATAAAACTCGCAAGAAATATAAAAACTAGCAATTATTCATTTAATTCAATATTTAGTAGATCCCCCACTTTTAGTTATAACTTCAATCATTTGATCTGGTAAACTATCATATAACTTTTTAATTTCGTCTTGATTTATATTTTGCCATCCGTCAATTATTGTCTTCTTCAACTCTTCAATTGTGGTAAATTGCCTTGATCCTCGATAGACAGCTCTTGATAAATTTCCCCATCAATTTTAAATTATATTCAAATCAGGAGAACAGGCTGGCCATTCGAGAATTTGATATTTTTTTAACTAAAATAATTTTTAACTACCTATTTGTGCACGGTGAATACCGGCATTATCTTGCTAAAATACAGAGCCAAGACCAGCAATGCGGGTTGCAATGTTTACTATTCATTATTCCAGTACAGAACTTGATATCCATTTTTCCTAAGTATGTAATTCTAGACCATATCATTATACCACCACCCCCGGCTTGTCGTTGACTCAATACAGATTTTTCTTTTTTAAATCGTGAAAATAGTAATGAAAACCACCTGTTCCATCTAAATTAAACTTTTTTTCATCCGTGAAAGTAACTTTTTTTGCATGTTTTTAATAATTAGGTATTGTGGTATTTTTTTCGGCTTCTGGCCGAACCGTATACCAAGAATAACTTACAAAAAGACACTACGTGCCGTATAGGATACGAACCCGCATCACCAGGCGCCAGACGATCATTAAGACCAATACGCTATTGGCTCAGTTAGTAATCTCAACGAAAATTCGAATAGCATTACTCCTTTTATCGAACAAGTTTGATAACGGTCTAATCTTCTAGACATTAAGGTTTAAATTTCAACTTCCACCACGTGAGATACACCTATAGTCCACAACCTTGGTTTAATAGAGGAATTACGTATTGCATTTTGCAATACGTAATTCCTCAATTAACTAAAAGATAAGGTTGAAATTAGCATAGATTTCTTGTTTGGTTGAATAGAATATGCTTGATTCCGATTGTTGCACTACCGTCATTTTACTTAAGAAACTTAACTGCTGTATGAACTGCGAGTTAAGGTTGAATTTAGAATACTTCTTCGCCCTATTTACTAAAGTGTGATTGAGGGTATAATTATTTTTCAAATCGTTTCGTTTTCGTGCCGATCAGCTTGTGTGTAATGTCTTCGTCGTAAAATTATCCAATTTACGAAGTTTTTGAACAGTTGATTCTATTAACCGATAGTATGGTTCGATTAACAACTTTTTGAAGGCTAAAATAATTGTTGTTCTCTGGGAACAGGAACAAAGCACGAGAAATATGGGCCTAACATAACGGTAAGATTTACGTTAAACACATATATATTTATTGTTACAACCATGTTGCATTATTACTTATTACAAGGTGGATTTTTTATGTATTTCTAATATTATCGTTTTCATTACAGAGAACAATAGTTCGTAGATGGATAAAAAGGTATCAAGCGACGGGTGATGTGAAATGCGATCTCACCCAACTGCTTACACTAATGAATCGGAGCGACACCTTGGGACACACAAAATCTGGGAACTAATTCGAAATAGTGCTGCAAGCTTCAATATGGTTTCGGGCATGAAAAGTCTTCAAGAAGTGATAGACAGTGACTGCCATCGTCTGCGTTATTAATAGACAATTTACTCGGCAGATTGATTGTGTAACTTATCTGATAAAATTGCATTGGAACGTTTGAGCACGTGTTAATAATTCCCAATATTTGTGGGATCATTATCTCGTAGTTAATCAAAAATAAACAACCTTTATTATTATGAATTCCAGTTACTCTTGTTTACAAGTAGTCTTGTAATGTGTTAACGATGTAAACGATGCACCATCTGACCTCACATACTTTTCTAATGCTGTGTTAAAAGGGTTATCAGAAATTGTGATAAAAGAGAAAGATGTATATTGGCTATTGCTATACTGTTAAAGAAAGAAAGAAAGAAAGAAGACTCATTTTTTAATCAGGCTTTTTTCCCCATAAGATCATTCAGAGTATAAAAAAATAATGATTTTACAACTTTGAATAAATAAATATTGAAGTTATGTTACTAGAAATATCTATAAACGAACCGTTATCTAATGTTAAACGTTCTACACCTCACCCAGGGTATATATTTTGTAATTAGTTAATATTTTAAGTAAATAACCCTAATTTAACACAGATAGAAAACTGTATACCTACTCGTAATAACTGTATATGTGGATTCCTAGAAATGTAATCAATGAAATAAATGAATATTGTTTATGCAACATGCCTGGCTGTTCTTACAAACCCCATACTTAACATTTGTTTTCTTAAATATGGATGTTTTCTGAAATAAAGTTACGAAAATCACCTAATCAACTATTAAAGAAACTAAAAAAAAGAAGAAAATAAATCTCATCCGCGGATTTGAACTCGTGACCATCGAATTGCTAAGCCGCAGTCCGAACCACTAAACCAGCACGCCATTTATGTTACTTCACGAAAAACTTAAGCGTATGATATCACTACCTAAGGGGGGTCCGGTTTCTCTGAAGCTTACTGTACGTTAAACATTTCTTAATTAGTATTAACACCAGCCTCCACTGCAATTTGTCTTGTTGTAAGTGCAGAATTGGATGCAACTCGCAGAATTGATCTTCTTTCCCGTGGTGTTGTTGCTCTTGGTCGAACAGTCCTCTTCTTTTGCCATAATTTTCGGGATCTTTTAAAGCATTTCACACAACACGATTACTTCTGTTGATAAATTTTGCAATTCTAGCCGTAGACCAATTTTCAGAAATACTATTTCTTAATTTAATTCATTTCACTTTCGTTTAAATGTTTTCCACGCGGCTTTTTTTATTAAAAACAAATGAATATCGATTAAAATATATTTCTAATATACAAGAAACACAAGAAACACAGCGCAAAATTAAAAATGAACGGAAACGTCAGACTCACGGAGCTGCTTGATCTAATGTGAGTCATGGGCTATACTTTTGTCGCACTGTCAAACAAGCAATTTCGTCGCTACATAACAAAACAAGTTGGAACGTAACTATACATATACTATTATACTATAAACTAATAAACGATGTCAGTGCTATAGTAATTTATCAATGTAAATATAGTTGTATATCGGCTATTACAAAATTAAGGGGAGGTGGGTTATACTTTTGTCGCGGAGTGTAGAGAACATAATATGACTTTCTGGTGGACTATGGGAAAAAATGATTTCCCATAATCCACCTAGGTAAACTAGGTGGGTAGACCATGGGCAACACATGTTTTTTAGGGAAGACATCACGGACTAGAAAAAAAAGAAGGACTCCGCGCCTCGCATTTCGAAAGTGAAGCACAGTAAGGGTGCCGGACCGTTTGTACAAACATGCTTCACGCACACATTTACATCATAGAATGCCGGCCGGCCGCCATTACGCGACAAGACGGCGTCTTTGAAGGTACTATTTACGTGAAGTAATAAAATAAAATAATGCCATCTTGTGTTTTGAAAACGTGTAAAAATAATTCTACATCCCAGAAAAACTGTCGAGGAATAACATATTATCACAGTTAAGGCACAATTTTACTTGTTGATTTATTGTAGGTATATTTGACATTTTAAAATCATTACTATTGGAACACAAAACCTCAACAGACTTATAAGTGTTGTCAGAAAATAAATGGGTAAGTGTCCCGAGAGATTGGGTAATTTTTTTTTTGTGTTCTTTGTCATTTTTTTGAAAGTATTGACTATGATTATTTTTATAGATTTCCTACAGCAAATCATTCATGGAACAATGATTGGATTATAATAATAAGAAACTACAGATGTGAAGACCATTGGGTTCCATCGAAAACAAGCGTGATATGCTGTATACATTTTGATACATATCATCAATTGGCGAGGGTTCTTATATTGGAACGGATTAGCGTCATGCTTTTGTAATGTTTCTTGGATCGATAAAGAATGCAGTGCGGGTTAGTGAGTGTTTGTATGTGTTGTGAAGATTCTGATTAAATCATTTGAATAAATATTTCAGTTTTATTTTCTACAGAACGTTAAATAGTTTTCTTATTATAGGTAAAATACACCTTGTGTGTTTTAGGTAAGTAAGCTTTAATACCCATCCCTCACCCACCCCTATCTTCCTAATAGGTAAATCAAGACAATCAATTGAATTATTGAATTACATATAATAAACACTTAATTTTGAGTTTTCACTAGTATATTTTTGTAATTTCAGTTAAGTGGACTTCTTATATCGCTTTATTGTAATAAATGAATACACTGTCCAAATATTTAAAACATGGGGAAATTTTCATTCATCTGGTATCCCTCAAATCACGCACACATAGATCGGTACGGTGCTTCACTTTCGATACGCGTGGCGCGGAGTCCTTCTTTTTTTTCTGGTCCGTGGGAAGATATATACTCAATATACATATTTATTGCACTCCACAATTTGAACTTAGGTGGTAGGTTCTACCAAGACATGATAATTTTGGACCCTGCCGGGCAGAGCAAATGGGGTGAAAAAGCGCCAATTTCTCACGGTAGGTGGCGTCTTGTCGTTGGTACCTGACAAACTGTCAAAACAATCAAATCTTTTGAGTGATTAAATTTTTTGCATCATAAAACTAACAAAATGCCGCAATGCTGTGTTTATAATTGTAAAAATATTGGAATTCATCGTTTTCCTAGAGACAAAAAATGCTTGCAATCTTGGATCAAAGCAATACGTCGGAAAATTTGGAAGCCGACTCAGACTTCGAGGTTATGTGCAAAACATTTCAAACCGAAAGCCTGAATATGATGTTTTGTAAATGCAGGCAGTATGGTTTTCGAATTAATATCTTTGTAATGTTTATTTGGGGGTGTAATCATTTGGACATCATCTTCGTTATCCTCGGTTGTTATATTAAAATTTAAATCATATGCTTCTAATCTGAAACAATAAACACAGAAATTAAAAAATACACTTTGTGATTTACGCACAATAAAAATAATGGTGTCGATTTTTGTGTAAATATTCAATACCTACCTACGAGAATAGCCTTCTTTCCTGTTCTTTTAGCTTTCCTTTTGCGCAACTCTTCTTTTAATTGAGTCCCAGTCAACAAGGAATATATTTTATTTTACGAAAGATACACAGGAACACCAAATTATTCTATTTTGAAAACAATGTATGATTGATGCATTACCTCAAAGAGTTGAGGACATCTGAATGAGCTACCAACGATTGTCGCGCCATCTGTAATTGACATTGCCTTCGCCATTCGCCACCCCATTAGGGGGAGAGGGAGGAATTAAAAAGTTGGCCCAATTTTTTTACCACTCTTTTTTTTTTTCAAAACAATTACGTGGAAACTACAAGGCCTAGTAGTTTCCACGTAATAAACAAAAAACAGTTTCCGCGCTAAAAAAAATCAAATTATTGCTTCGGAGAAGGTAAGAAGCGGCACGCAACATCAACGAACGACGTTTCCGGAACCGTTAGGTTTACAAACTCTTTGCTACAAACCAACGCACCACCTGTTATTGGTTGGCTCGCTTCCGTTCTGGAAATTTCGACCTGAAAAATTAACCTCGCGGTCGTCCGAAGACTGGTCGACAGTGACGAATTAAAGGCGATTGTGGAAGCTGATGATACACAATCTACGGCTGAATTAGCAGCAGCTTTCGACGTTAGCGTCAAAACAATATTGGTCCATTTGCGTCAAATTGGCAAGGTAAAAAAGCTTGACAAATGGGTGCCCCACGAACTCAATGATCGCCAGCGCGAAGTACGCGTCGAGACGTGCCTTGCACTGCTCAACAGACACACAAATGAAGGAATTTTGAACCGCATTGTTACCTGCGATGAAAAATGGATTCTGTTTGATAACCGCAAGCGCTCAGCAAGTTGGTTGGATCCTGGTTCAGCACCTAAAGAATGCCCTAAACGAAAACTTACCCCTAGAAAAGTGATGGTCACTGTTTGGTGGTCTAGCGCCGGTGTGATTCATCACAGCTTCGTACCAAACGGGGTGAGCATTACTGCAGATGTGTACTGTGAAGAACTGAACACAATGATGGAGAAGCTGGCACATCTTTTACCAGCATTGGTCAATCGCCGGTCTCCGCTGCTCCTGCACGACAACGCGCGACCTCATACTGCACAGCAGACGGTCTCCAAGTTGCAAGAACTGGGGTTGGAAGCTCTCCGTCATCCGCCCTACTCACCAGACCTTGCGCCCACAGACTACTACTTTTTCTAGAATTTGGATAACTTCTTGGCGGGAAAAAAATTCAATACCCGAGAGGCAGTACAAAATGCCATTGAAGAATTTGTTGCCTCCCGTCCAGCTGATTTCTTTAAGAAGAGCATCAATAAACTGCCACTGCGTTGGCAAAGATGCATTGACTGCATGGGTGATTACTTCGATTAATACAAATAAAAAATACATGAAAAAAATTCGTTTAAATTTTTTCATACAAAACAGCAATTTCATAGGCAAAGACCTATTATTTTTATCATAAATCACATTTTTGGCATAATTTAGTCTTTGAAATCAGATAACAAAATTTTAATTTCGCGAGCTACCTTTAACTACAGAGAACAAGTCACAAATAAAAAAAAAAACAATAATAGTACTTCTTTAGTTGTCTAAAGTGGATAAGAATCCACTTTTTTAATATTACATTCATAGTTTCATTAAAGTTCAGTCGGCTCTGTCTATATCTACAATATACAAAATTAAAATTATTTTGAGCGCAAGCTAAAATGACTTCCAATACAATGCCTGCTAAGTGCAACCTTGATTGCAATAATGTAGCGCACGGAATGGCAACGCCTCTACCTCCTCCGAAGCAATAATTTGATTTTTTTTGGGCGGTGAAACTGTTTTTTTTTTGTTTACCTATTACGTGGAAACTACAAGGCATTTGAAAATTTTGCTGTCTACGCTATGGCAGCAATTATGCCTTATTTTTTTAACTATAATATAATATATTGATATCTTCCTTCGTTTGGAAGATATGACATGAGCAGATGGGGTGACGTCACTCCAGCTTACACACACGTTTTTTGATCGTAGTTTCAACACTTTTTGAGTAATATTTTTTTCTTTCCTTCCTTGTGCAGCTATTATGCCTTATTTTTCGGACTATAGTCTCAAAACCCAAACCTCACTGGTTTGCCTGTATTGAATGAGGAAGCTGGGGTGACGTCACTCCAGCTAACACACACTAAACGACTCCTATTAACGAAGTTTTTGTGGCAGCTAAATTAAGACTGGGAACTTTGAATGCAGCTGTTTTGCCTTAAATATTGGCATAATTAGAATTATTCTAACACATGTGAGGACATACCTTCACTGTTTCTACAACATAAATAAAAAATATTATTGGTACATGCAACTTTATTAGAATTTTGAATAGGTAGGTACTTAATTATAACTTAAACGCTTTATATCACTTAAGTATAAAATTGATAGTGACAAAAATACAAAGATTTTATCTTAAACAATATTTGCTCTCGTGTCCTAATGAGAATTAAAACTGACTGCATTATTTTCCTCTTCAGACGAAAAGTTATGCCTTGAAGTGCAGAAACAAAAAACATCGAATAATGAAAACTAGTACAGACGCCACCACACCAATCTACTGTCCGCGCGCGAGCTCCGAGGAATGATAAGGAATGATAAGGAATGTTGACGTAATGAGCTAGTTGTGATTTAGTCGATATTGCACTGTCGATACTAATACATCTTGAGCCTCCGCGCGAGTGTACTTCATGAAATCATTTTATGAGGGTATTATGTACTTGAAATAAAAAAAAAATGATGAAAATAAACTCTCCTCACGCACTTCAATAATAAATGAGTCGACAACATTCTCCATTAAGCCATCCCTTTGACAGTAATGTTCCTCTAATGCTAAAACATGTTTATATCCACACCAATCTTCTTTTGTGACATGCGTGATAGCTTTTTAGGTGGTCTCCTTCTGTCTTGTCAGAGAAAAATCTGAAGTAAAGTTGTGTTCCCTCACGAGCCTTTTAACTTTTGCCCATGCGAGCTCTATTGGGTTCAAGTCGCACATATAAGGCGGTAATCGCATTGCATCGTGACACAAAACAACATAATTATAAGTGTAGTACTATTTATAGTAGAAAATAACACTACCTACTATCGCAAAATTAAAAATGACTCGATAAGCGTGTTCTCGCGTCAAGGTCGACACTAGTACTGGGAGAGTGCGGGGGATGGAGCGACGGTCGGGCGCGGCGCACACCCGCCCGCTTCCTCAGCCACCGATTCCTCGGAGCTCGCGCCCGGACTGTACTACAATCTTTTAAATTTCTTTAATACATTTTCAACTTTATTACTCAAGTATAAGGTTCAAAGTTGATTGGGAAAAATGACAGTTTCGGGTAGCTTGATATGCTGGCGTCTGTGCATTACAAAATTCCAGGAATTTATTATCAAGGATGTCACTTATATAGCCACATTACATCTTGAGACAGATGCCATTATTGCTATCATATGAATTATGAGCCACAGCTCATACATTCATCTCTATTTTGTAAGGAGCAAGTAATTGCAGCCATATTGGCATCATCAACCTCTGACTTTCCATTAGTCTCTAATTTTCCGTTTGTGATCTTACCCTTAACCTTAGATTTATCAACAGTAAACTGTATAGCATTGACAGCAGGTTTTGTGCGTAGGTAGTACATTCCAGTTTTCAAACCCATTTTCCAGGCATAGAAATGAATAGATGTTAATTTACCATAATTCGGTTCAGCAACATGGATATTGAAGGACTGGCTTTGATCGATAAATGCACCTCTGTCGGCAGCCATTTGTATTGTAGTTTTCACGGAAATTTCCCAGACAGTTTTATACAAGTCTCTTATGTCTTGAGGAATAGATTCAATGTTTTGAATAGATCCATTATTGTGGATAATAAGATTTTTCATATCTTCATCCCATAAATCAGCCTCAGTTAGATCATGTAACAGGTGATGATTTACTACTTGGAACTCACCTGACAAGACACGTCTTTGGTAAATGTTTGATGTAAATGGTTCAAATGACTCATTATTTCCTAATATCTGGGCAGTGGAAGCAGTTGGCATGGGTGCTAACAAAAGTGAATTTCTAAGACCATGCTTTGCAATCTTCTCTTTTAGTGATACCCAGTCCCACAAATCTGTTGGGGTCTTGTTCCACATGTCGTACTGCAATATACCCTGGCTTGCAGGGCTGCCTTCATAAGTCTCATATACTCCATGCTTCTCGGCTAATTCACAACTAGCTTCTAGTGCACCATAGTAGATTGTTTCAAATATTTGTTGATTTAGTTTTATAGCAGCTTCGCTCTCATAGGGTACACGCATTATTACGAAAGCATCAGCTAATCCTTGAACTCCAATTCCGATGGGTCTATGCCTCATATTCGATTTTTTGGCCTCTGGCACTGGATAAAAGTTCACATCAATAATTTTGTTCAGATTTTCAGTTATAGTTTTAGTAACTTCTTTCAGTTTTATAAAATTGTAAGTTTTGTCATCATTTACAAACATGTTTAATGCAATAGAAGCTAAATTGCACACAGCAACTTCATCTGGTGAAGTATATTCTACAATTTCAGTACAAAGGTTGCTGCATTTAATGGTGCCTAGATTCTTCTGGTTACTTTTTCTGTTGCATGAATCTTTGTAAAGCATATATGGAGTTCCTGTTTCTACTTGTGCTTCAATTATAGCTTTCCATAAAACCTGAGCTCTTACTTGTTTTACAAAGCGACCTTCTTGTTCATATTTTTCATACAATGCTTCAAAATCTTCTCCCCAACAATCGGCTAGACCAGGACATTCATGAGGACACATTATACTCCAATCTTGATTACTTTCAACTCTTTTCATAAATAAATCAGGTATCCATAGTGCATAAAATAGTTCCCTGGCACGTACTTCTTCTTTTCCAGTATTCTTTTTCAAATCTAAGAATTCAAATATATCAGCATGCCATGGTTCCAAGTATATGGCAAAGGCACCAGGTCTTTTATTACCCCCTTGATCAACATAACGCGCTGTGTTATTGTACACTCTCAACATGGGCACAAGACCATTGGACACACCATTTGTACCAGCTATATAAGTACCTTTTGCTCTAATGCAGTGGACATGGAGGCCAATGCCACCCGCTGATTTAGAAATGAGTGCACATTGTTTTAAAGTATCATAAATTCCTTCAATACTATCATCTGTCATGGCTATGAGAAAGCAAGAAGATAATTGAGGACGTGGAGTGGCTGCTGAGAAAAGAGTTGGACTTGCATGTGTAAAATATTTTTCAGATAGTAAATTGTATGTATTAATAGCCCCATCAATATCTTCGCCATGAATGCCAATGGAAACCCTCATGAGCATGTGCTGTGGCCTTTCTGCAACCTGAAATTAAAGTAAGGTTAAAATTCTGTGCTTTAGAACATAACTAAAACCATACCACCAAATAAAAATACTATACCACTGTAAGTGGTATAGTATTTTTATTTCACGAAGTGACACGCGCTTTACTTGGTTACTAAGTGTACCTACTAAACGCTGTGTGTGCGTAAGCGCAGGTGCTCTCGGTACCGTTCGAAACAATGGCGAAGTTGAAGTGTGTGCGTGTGTGTTATGTGCTGACGCTGCTCATCTGCACGCACACATTCACAGCATGTTTGTACACATGGTTGCTACAACTAAAGCGCGCGTCGTTTCGTGAGATAAAAATATTGCAATAAGTTTACCTTATTATTGATTTTAAGCAAATATGACCTTTCCAAAGTCTTGAACCCAAAATAGTTGTATTTGAAATCTCTGTCATACACAATGGCAGAGTCCAGCCTCTCTTTATTTTGTATGATCAAATTGTAATGAAAATCAGAAATCATTGGTGTCCTCTTCTTGGTATGTGGATTAACTATGTTGTATAAATCTGATATTACATCTGAAATAAAGTTTAGTTTTGTACATTTCAGTTTTGTGGTTTTTTTTTTCCAAAAAAAATGGCAATTAAGTAAGAACTGATAATTACCAGAAAAGTGTTTTTTTGTTTCTTTATGTAAATTAGAAATGGCCAATCTTGCAGCAAGTATTGCATAATCCGGATGATCAGTAGTCATTGTTGCTGCTGTTTCAGCAGCTAAGTTATCAAGTTCCACGGTGGTTACTCCGGAGTAAATACCACTGATGACTTTCAGAGTTATAGATACCTGCAAGCATTAAATTACAACAATATAATAGTAGTTGTACACTATTCAGGCGCAAGGGTGGATGTGTGGTGTAGTAAGGGAAATAAGAGAGATAATTGAAGTGCATAAAGGTCCTAGAAAAACGCTAAAAGAAAATACGGGCTATGTTTTTGACCGTTTTCAAGAAAACTCCGCCTTAAATACGACCATACTTTTCTGATACATCTATACGAATTATTATAAAGAGGTAAAATTTGTTTGTCTGTTTGTATGTAGGGGGTAATCTCCGGAACTACCAGTCGGATTAGAAAAAAAAACTTTTTGCATTTGATAGCCCAATTCTTGAGGTAGGTTATATGCTATTTAACATCACGCTACGACCCTTAGGAGCCGAGCAAAAGGAAAATAAGTCAGAAAGAACGCTAAGGGAAAACGAAGTACACGGGCGAGCGATGCGATGCGACGGTAGGTCTGGGGAACAAGTTTGTACGGAACCCTCGGTACGCGAGTTAGACTCGCACTTGACAGGTTTTTTTCTCTATGTTATCCTGCATGCACGTTACAACATGTTTTCTCACTCATCTGACATCTGTCAAGCAGGACGAAACATCAAAATTTTCCGCTTTTCCAATTTTAGTGCATTTATTTTGAAAAATTAATTGTGTCTCAAAAAATCGCAAAGAATGTGCGCAATTTGGATGGAGTAATGGCACTATGGAGCTGACGCTGTGTGAGCGTGCGTGTTCCATCGCTGCCCGTTCGATGTCCACCACGCACAGGATGGATAGGAAGCAGCACATGAAGTAATTTTTTGCTCCATTGCTGTAATTTGTTGTATGGCGTTCCAGTAGGAGGATAAATAAATAAAAAATAATGTTTCAGTAGATAGATATCATCCTATTTTTCTAAGTTAAAATATCTATTGTATGAAAAAGTGCTACTTTTCTAAACAAACAATGAAAATATTATTGTTATTGCCTTGATTAAACAATATTTCATTATAAAATAAATAAATAAAATCTTTTTATTTCAGACATATTTTGCCCATAATATTATAAGTTAGTAGGTAGTTTGATTTAAAAAACTATGTTACATGTAAAAAATCAGAATTAATAATCAAAATTAACATTCAAACGGTGACCAAGATTGAAATAAAAATAAAAATTAAAATAAATGATTACATAAAAAATTAAATTTAAATTAAAATCCAAAAAAAAATAAAAATACATACCGGGTCTACAAAGTCCATGTTGAGACCATAGCATAACTTCTTTATTCGTGAGGTGATCTTGTCAATATGTACCTCTTCCATTCTTCCACCTACAACAAGGACATAATTTTACTCATAGCACCACAAACACACTTAGTTTCCAAGCAATAAGACAGCTCACACCCACAGGGTATTGGCCTTATGTCTTAATTTAGGAAAGAATGTGAACAAAATGTAATGATGAAGGACTAACTTTGAAATTGCCTAATCATCAGTGATCAGATTAGGAAGAGCAATTTGTTTATGGAAAAAAACCTCAAACAAGATTTTAATGGGATCCTTTTTGGAAGTTGATTAAAAAGGAAACACTGAGCAGTTCCTAGGCCAGTATGTGTCGCGACCACGTCTCCCCGATCACTGTCGCACCATGGTCCATATCGACACCATAGGGGCCATCCATAAATTACGTCACACGTTAAGGGGGAGGGAGGGGGGTCGACAAAGTGTGACATTGTGTGACAAGGGGGTGGGAGGGGTCCTAAATTTCGTGACGTCACATTTCAAAATCTATTATGATGTAAGTGTTAAAACACGAACTCTAAACTATTACTTTACGAAAACCTCAAAAACATATGCAACTATATCTGTGTAAATATAAGATACCAATTGTTTTGTCGACCACTCGCTCAACTAGCGTTACGCGCCGACCGCCTAGGCGCCCTTTGGCTTTGTAAAACGGTATTTATTTTTACTTGCGATGGCGGCCCAGACGAAAATCCACGATACAAGCGAGTTATAGTTTCGGCTATACAACATTTTAAAGATTTTGATTTGGATGCTATTTACATTGCCACAAATGCTCCGGGAAGAAGTGCTTTCAACAGAGTGGAACGACGAATGGCGCCTCTTAGTCGCGAACTTGCTGGTGTTGTATTAAAACATGACAATTTCGGTGCACATCTAGATTCCAGTAATCGAACTACTGCCGTGCGATTCTGTAACCATCTTACCGTGAAAACTTGGGTGAAGTGAGCGTGTCAATCCCTAGCATCAGTATGTACTTAATATAATTAATCGTTTTTTGTTTTGTTAATTCTTTGATTTGATGTTAATTTTATTAAAAAAATAATTTAAATGGAAATAAAACTGATTTCGGAAACACTGTTTTCATTCAATAATTTCTAAATGTTTTGCAAAATATGTGACGTCACACTAGGGAGGGGGGGAGTCTCACAAATTGCACAAATGTGACCAGCTGTGACAAGGACGGGGGGAGCGGTCACCGTCAGGATGGCTGGACCAAACGAGATAATTATGTACATAAGACCATGTGCACAGTTTAATACCTTTAAACTTTCGGCCTAGTTTTATTATTTCGCTCTTCATTCTTAATTAAAACCAAAACATTCACTGAAAACTTACTACTTACCTAAGCTTTGTTTTTTTGTTTCATCAAATCTTTAATTTTATCTTGTTTAGTATAATTTTCTATATTGCATGTCGCGCGTTCTACAACGACTTCCAAATCTATCTTAATTTCTACTTCTCTAGCCATCAAGAACCTAAGCAATTCAACATTGTCTGTTATCCCTTCGAGTGGTGAGCACATAATCAATCACACACACCAAGCTTTAAAGTTTAACTAAACTAAAGGGAATTACTGGAATTAGGATATAATTATTGTTTCCAGGAATTCCCAGAGAAAACATTTACTGCCGTAGGCAAGCACTGCAGGCTTCAGTATGAGCAATACACTCTTTACTTGCCTGTTTGCATCAGTGGCGGTGAGTTTAGGGTGTTTTTATTCTTTATAACCTAACTCCGAAATTCATTACTGGTACATCTACCCACAATACTATACACAATAATACCTATAATATAGGATGAGGCTCTAATAATGCTTTATTATCAGCAAGGGCCTGTAAGCTACTTTTTGTTTATGATTTTTGGTAGCATGATAAAATAAAACAGTGAAGTCATTTGAGCACCTACCTAGCCTTTTCCCAATCTTGCTGAGGTCGGCTTCCAGTGCTACGAGATACAGATGAACAATGAAGTCACTTAGGCAAGGGTTAGAAAGAGCACATTGTTCTCGACGTAGGTACTTAAAAGGTTTGATAATTATGTTAAATCAAACAAACAGCCCTTGTTCTGAACTGTTTATCGAGTTTTTATATGAGGTATGAGCTACTTTACTACCTCCTGAAACTGAAACACAACTTACAATAGTTTGATTTAAAGGACTTCAGCGAAATTTGCCCCTCCGATAGATGTGACCATCATACAGTTCTAAAATATAAATGTGTTCTAAAATATTTTCATGAGATATTTTTGAAGGTTAAAAGGTCAGAAGGTGAAGGTCAAGGTCAGGGGGGAAACAAAAAAAGTCATCCGAAGTTTGACTATTTGAACTCGATTTTTTGGGTGATCCAAACATTACGGGAAAGAAATCTTTTCTGAATATAATAACTACCATATACTTCTATGAAGATATGCTGAGACATTTGCGATTGCAAGGTTCCGTTGGCTATAACAGTCAACAAATCAGTTTCCCCATAGGATTCAATGTAACTTCTAGAACATTTTAGGGCATGTTCCCGTCAACTTAGGAGTATAATTCTTTTTGATATAGTATCAATACACATTCTAGTTTATTCAGGCTAGAGGGCGCACTTGTCGGAGGAAGGCATTTTCCTACGCAAACTCGCTAGACTCCTTTGCCTGTTGATGGTAAATTAACATCCTATCCTGATCATGAGATTATCCCAAAGGTAAATTTACAAATTACCTAGTAAATTTTACAGTTTTAAGAATTTTGATGCTTACCTTACCATTGAGTTAAGAAATACTGAGTCAAGTTCAGAAGGGTAAGGTGCAATTACTATTTGAAATCCCAACAAACATCATATTGCTTGTTGTTGCTTATTTTAGCAAACAAACATACCCTGAAGAGTCTCGGTACTCACAGCAGTGAAAGCTATCAAAAAATATAAGGCAGCATTGTTTTATGGCTGAAAAAGTGTAGCGATGACAGATTCTAAATAGTAGATGACTTCCCGTAAAGTTGACTAACTACTTTTTCACATTTTAAAAGTTGATAGAAATGTCGACCAAAATCAGACCATGTTATCCATACTTTTGTATTAATCCTTATCCAAATAAATCATTTCATATTTAAGACTGTTTCTATACCTGTACATTAATTTTTGAATTATTCAAATTGGTCATTCCATTCAAAAGATATTACGAATTAAACAAATGAAATCTAACCAAAAGTGGCCGGTAGGGCCCCACACAGCAGCAGGCAATATATAATATGTTGGTTATTTCTTCATGCAAAAACGAATAAACCAATTGCGATAAAACTTGATAAGCACATAGTTACTTAAAGCCCTTACTTTTTATCCCGATATTCCCATGGAATCGAAAATTACGCGGTTGAACCTATGAGGTGCAGCTAGTAAGTAATAAAATAATTGATTACTAAAATCTGAAACCCTATCACAACTAAATATAACCAGTACATGGCAGATTCACTAGTCCCGGGACACCAGAATTAGAAGGCTTGTCCATATTCTGATAACTTCATAATATCCCAGTTTTACACCTCCACATCGGATCACTATTAAGTGTAGTCAGGGACACAACAGAGCGAGAACCAAGTCCATAGAAACCTGGTAATAATAATAACCTAATAACTTTGCTACTAGTGCAATAAAATGTCTGGCTGAACTGTTTTCTTTGCTGCCCATGGTGCCCATAAGCATACTCGAACTCAATAGGTCAGATAGTGACCATACCAGAAGGCTCTCGGTAGAGAGTAGGGGTATTCTTTGCCTTCTGGCAAAGAATACACCTACTCTCGGTAAAGGTACTCTACATAAAGTTTTAAGGTTCAAGTTGAAGAACAGAAATCACAAGGATAATGACTAAAATGTACACGAGATTCCTTACCTCTTTTGAGAACAAACAGCCTATTAAGTTTGCCCACCATGATGCTTAAGTATAAATCGGTTCTGTAATAGTTTCGAATGTAAACACTTATAATTCAGAGTCCGTATCAGACAACTTCTTTGACTTGTCTTCGGGATTCGTTTGTGAAGAAAAGGTATCAAGAAAATATACAACCTAACCAGTCCAGCAAGCACTCAAGCAGAGAAATCAGAAAACGAGATGACGTTATTTATGGCGGGAAATGCAGTGTTTTTTTTTTTTTTTTTTATATTAGTTCCTGACGGAACAGGCTAAGGTCTGAGACCATGCTGCCTAGTCTTCAGTTAGTACTTTTCTTGAGTCATGTAGATCCAGTTCAATTCATCAGTATGTAATGGGAAATGCAGTGTGTGTAGTGTGTACACTGTTCTTTTTTTTTAACTTTTATTAATGACCATAGATACAAGTCTTTCAGTCGGATACATAGATGGGTTTTAAATTGGATGTAATAATATTACAATAGTTAGATATACTTAGAATTATGTTACTAAGGCACGTTTCACTTCGAAAATAGTAATCATTTTTTACCGACTTCTTCTAAAAACATAAGCTATACAACAAATTACAATAAGTGAGTATTCGTATTATTGATGCTAACTTAAAAACTACAGTGGTGTAGCGTGCCTTGGAGGGGCCCTGTATCAAAATTAGTTGGGGGGCCCAAATGAAGGGTAAAGATTTCTCACAAAAGAAACAAAAATGCTTGCATTAAATTAAAATAAATATTTATTGATTATAAGTTATCGCTTCCTCCTAGAAATTGAGCTAGCCAAACAATTCAAATTAAATATACACTTTTCTTGACTTTTTTTCGGCAAATTGATTTATTAAATCATCTATAGCTGAAGAAGATATCAGTTTTTCTAAAATTTCTGCCTCTATAGACAATAGTGACAAGTCTGATCAGATCTGAGTCTGAGATGAAGCCGTTCCTGCCCCATCGAAGTCCTTAGGTAATTTTTTATCAGTTTTAATTTCGAAAAACTTCTTTCAGCTGTTGCGGTTGTCTTCTAACTGGAAGGGTCAAGAATAGAAAGCATGCTGTTATTACCTCCGGGAAACTGGATGCAATGCTATTGAATTTTATCAGCAATAATTCCATGAGTTCCTTAATAGAATTAATTTTTTGAATTTCAGATTTTAAGCATGTTTTTAGAGCAATTAATTGTTCATAAAGATTAACTGAACACTTCAATAACATGTTTCGCAGCATCGTTTAAAATTAAATTTAATGCGTGTGCAGCAAAATGAACATAATCGGCATTCGGGGCCTGCCCTTTTATAAGGGCTTGTAATCCTCCATATACAACCGATATAATATTTGCTCCAACGTAACCCTGTCCTCTACATTTAACCAGTAAATAATCAGAAGAACAAGATTGTATTGTATTACAATGTAATAACGTTTGAACCGGAATAAAATAAACTAAACGCGTAAATATTGCTCTCTGTGGTTTGTCATTGTACAGATTAGCGTTGAAAATGCCGTAAATAACAATTTGTTTTTTTCACGAAAAAAAACAAATTGTGGTTTTTTTCCGTTTTTTTCGCATGTTACATAAAAAAATTGACGGAAGGTATCCTTTGGAAAGAAACAGGATTCTTTAGAATGTTTCCCTTGATGTTTTGAAAAGTGGAAAAAAACAAGTTTTATTGAAATTGAAATATATTTTAATAGGTGAAATACACAGATGCACAAAAGTGGGGACGGGCGCGCTTATCTCGCCGATGTATTTTTTCATTCTACCCTCGCATTTTACGTGTTATTATGGAAAGAGATAAAGCATAGAATATATTAAGTTAAATATAGTAAGAACGGATTTGAATAAAAAAAACATGAAAGTTTCCCGTTTCTTTCATATTTTTCATTTTTTTTCGGTTTTATTGAAAAAAAATCATGAAATATATATTGACAAATTTTCTTGAAACTTTCGAATAAAACATTGAAAAAAACAACGGAATTTGAAAGAAACGGGAATTTTTCCTGCTTTTTTCAACGCTAGTACAGACGCCAGCACATCAAGTAACCCGAAACTGTCAGATTTTCCCAATCAACTTTGAACCTTATACTTTAGCGATAAAGCTGAAAATCCATTAAAGGAATCTGACAGATTGTAGTAGCTTGATGTGCTGGCGTCTGTACATCGGTTATTGCGGGATTCCCTCGTTTAAGTGAATGATTTAAATAGGGAAATCCCGCAATAACTGATATAGGATGTTGCCAACTTTTGGGCGCACGCTTAACCCGGGAAAAAAAAGATTACTTTTTGACTTTTGTCATTTCTGAAGTGAAAACTCTATAGGCACGTATGACAGTTTTTTTTATATGTTTTTTTCCCGGGAAGCACGAGATTAAGTGACTAACATTTTACTAATTTTTGCTTACACGCGTTAGGGGCCCCTGTAGCCCGGGGGCCCCGTATCATTGATACGGCTGATACGGCGGTAGCTACGCCCCTGCTACCTAGACAAAGTTATTAAGACTTACGAAAAAAAAAAAACAAATATCAGAATAAAAATATTTTATTTCACTTAAACCTACATGGGCGCTCATGAAACGTCAGAAGCTATCTAGGTGCACGGTTCCATTTGGTCGTTTCCTATGGAGAAGAGCCAGCAAGAACAAGAAACTCTAAAAAATATTTAGCTTTTACAATGTTTTCAGCATTACAGTGCTAATAAGTACCTATGGGAGGAACGTGTAGGCCCGTTAGCAAGTACTAAAGTATTTACATTGAGGTAATAATAATTATGTACAGACGCCAGCATATCAAGCTACCCGATTATAGAATAGATTTTCAACTTTGCATCTAAAGCATAAGGCTCAAATTTGATTGGGAAAATCTGACAGTTTCGGGTAGCTTCATGTGCTGGCGTCTGTACATATTACCTCACTGGGTATTTAACTCTAGATTGCCCAAGGAAGTCATTTTGACTGCTTTTTAATTTCAATTAGAAAAACAATTACGTACTTATATAATGACACAATTTCTTAGAATTTTGAGAATTTTTGTGTTCTGTTCTCCTTCATTTCCGTTATATATATGTGTGTTTTATCCATATTGCCCAAAAGCAGTCATTTTGACTGCAATTGGGCAATATAGGTATATACTAAGTTTCAGTTTTTCTAGTGTTAATAAAATTAGATAGTGAAAAAAAAATTGATAATTGTCTACACATCTACAGTTTTTGTACCTACAACGTTCTCACATTCACAAAATATAAAAGAAAATATCAAAAAGATAAATAAAATATACAAACATATTAAAACCAAATTGAAAAGTTCCCCAAGGAAATCAGGATGGCAACCAACCGATTATCCTTTAAAGTTACCGTCGAACGGGGTGACTATATGCCTGGCAGGTGAAAATGTGCAATGGGGGTCTTAAGTTATGCTTTGATTAAATATAACTCAAATGTGTTTAACGGCATATTTTTAAATCACTAATAGATTCACGAGATATTACGAATCTATTAGTGATTTAAAAATATGGCGTTAAAAACATTTGAGTTAGATTATTAATTGCACATTTTCAACTGCCAGGCACATAGTCATCCCGTTCGACTGTAAGGTTCGCGAGGACATTCGCAAGAAGCTGGCAGTACCATCACAACGCTAATATTTACTCATTGTTTGTCTTATTTCTTTCTAGTATATTCATATACAACGTGTCCCAGAAATCAACGTCAAGCCGAAAACGGGCTATCGCCCGATAGCTGTCACGACTTGGCCTATTGGCCAAGTCGTGACAGCTATTAGAAAAATATAAAAAAAAAATCTTGGTCATGTACTTTTCGAATTATAAGCATTCAAAAATAAATCTCAAAAAGTGACACCCTGTGATGGTTGTTTCAAGTCCTGTGACTACATTATTAACATTTCGGTAGTTTTTTTCTCTGTGATCTAACCATGAATAACCCTTCTGTAAATTACAGTTAAAAGTTAAAACGTAACTGCCTCAGTTTTAAATTAAATGTTAGATTTTTGCCCAATATTGAATTCAAAATAATGACATCACCCAACTTTAACCGACTGTACTGAAAAAAAAATCTACTACACTATTTTGGCAAGTAACTTTAAAAGATGGCGCGTTTAGTCAGGATTCCAAAATGGTATAACTCATACTAATTGCTACTTCTTAATTGAGGAAAAAAAGTACATTGTTGGTTTTAGGTGCATTTGAAATAAAATTCAGTCGTTGGATTTCTTTTATTATAATTTTTATTAAATCAGATTTACGAAGTTTTATAACAAATGTTCAAACTGTTTTCCTTCAGCTGCAATGCAAGTTCTACATCTCTTTAAAAATTATCGCGTAATAAGACGGGCGTATCTTCTTGAGTTGATGTATTCAGCGGCTTCTGCAATTCTTTGGCGCAGCTCGTCTAAATCTTGAATTGGTTTAGAGTACACTTTATCCTTTATCTTACCCCAGTAAAAAAAATCTATGGGGTTTAAATCGGGTGAACGGGCAGGCCACGAAATTGTACCACCCCGCCCAATCCACCTATCGGGGTATTCTCGATTGAGAAACTCTCGTACAGTGAGAGCATAATGCGCTGGGCAGCCATCTTGTTGATACCACATGCTGCCGTAAATGTTCAGTGGCACTTCTTCCAATAATTCTCGTAATTGGTTCTGTAAGAAGTTCAAATAACCCTGGGCATTTAAATTCTCCGGCAGCTCGATTGGACCAATAACTTTACCATTCAAAATTCCCGTCCACATATTTACTTTAAACTGGTACTGAGATCTATCTTCCCGCATCAAATTTGGATTTTCCACGTGCCATTCGTGCAAATTGTGGAGGTTCATGTAACCGTCCTTTTTAAATGTTGATTCATCGGACCATAGAATTTTTTCAAAGAATCGCGGGTCCTCTCGGTGCCTCTGCAACATCGTTCGACAAAATCGTACTCTCTCTGGGTAGTCTCGGGGTAGCAGACTTTGTACTCGTCGTACATGGTATGGGTGAAACTCGTTCTTTTTTAAAATACGATGTGCAGTACTTTTGGGGACTCCTATGCTCTGTTCAATTCCACGTACTGAGATACTTCTGTCTTCTTCAACTGCTTGCAAGACTTCGGCTTCGTAGGGCATAACGGGTCTTCCCTCGCTAACCATTTGGCTAGGAAATCGACCCTCTGATAATGACCGATGCACATTAATAAATACTCGATTATCGGGATGACGCTCAGCATTCGGGTATCTCTCACGATACACTCTTGCTGCGGCATTGGCGTTGCATAAGCATTCTCCATAAATGAGATGCATGTTGGCGTATTCCTGTGCGGTGTATCGAGATGGCATGATAAAACACTACACAAACACGGGGTTGCGATTAAAACAAGTCCGGGGTTGTCAGAAACGGTGCAGATAAATCCAAATTACAATGCAAATCAAGTCCAATAAACAAAGCCACAGTTGTAAGTACGAAGTCAATACGAATACAAAAAGATGTGCAGTCAACGAAAGAGCGTAACGTACTGCAGTATTGCACAATTTGCCGACGCATCCCTGTTTAGCCAGAGTAGCGTCTCTATCTGTTTCACTCACACATATGAAATGATGTGTCAATCCGTCTCCCTCTTAGTTAGATAAAAGTAGCGTCACTATCTATCTCGCTCCCACTTGTCAAAGTAGCGTCACCTCACATTAGCTAAAATGAATCTTTCTCGCTCACACTAGTCAAAATAACGTCACTCTTCGTCTCAATCGAACTTTTATGAAATACGGCTTCATAAAAAAAAAATGTTTTTTCTCAATTAAGAAGTAGCAATTAGTATGTGTTATACCATTTTGGAATCCTGACTAAACGCGCCATCTTTTAAAGTTACTTGCCAAAATAGTGTAGTAGATTTTTTTTTCAGTACAGTCGGTTAAAGTTGGGTGATGTCATTATTTTGAATTCAATATTGGGCAAAAATCTAACATTTAATTTAGAACTGAGGCAGTTACGTTTTACTTTTAACTGTAATTTACAGAAGGGTTATTCATGGTTACATCACAGAGAAAAAAACTACCGAAATGTTAATAATGTAGTCACAGGACTTGAAAAACCATCACAGGGTGTCACTTTTTGAGATTTATTTTTGAATGCTTATAATTCGAAAAGTACATGACCAAGATTTTTTTTTATATTTTTCTAATAGCTGTCACGACTTGGCCTATTGCCCGTTTTCGGCTTGACGTTGATTTCTGGGACACGTTGTATGTATATATACAGCGTGTAACGGAAAGGGGGTATCAACCCTGAAGGAGGTGAATGTGCTCATGAAACTCAACAACTTTCCCCAAAGAACATAGGTCGAAATATGAAAAAAAAATTTGGCCCTCCCATAGTAAATCAATCAGCTGGTAGTCAGTTTTGTAAGGGAGGGCCACATTTTTTTTCATATTTCGACCTATGTTCTTTGGGGAAAGTTGTTGAGTTTCTTGAGCACATTCACCTCCTTCAGGGTTGATACCCCCCTTCCGTTACACGCTGTATATTTATATGTAATTAGGTATATACAACGTGTAACATTAAATGCGCATAATCTGAAAATAGTTTGATCAGAATAACGAGCAGAATCAATTGAACCACTTTTTAATATAGGTCACATTTTTCAAAAAAACTTCATTAAAAATGTTGCCGTGTCTATTTATTAATAGGTCAAGCAAACCATCACATGCGCAAGTCCGCTAAATAGGTAAACAAACACAGCTCGGTGACGAGTGACGACTCCTCCCTCGATAGAGCGTTGTCGCAGACGCAAGAAACGATCAGAATTGCCAGAATAAATAACAAAATAAATAATTTTGAATTTGAATAAAACCTGTACAATTTTTTTTTGTCTGAAATAGGTTAATTGAATTAAAAATCAGTTGGGGTTTCTGAGGTTTTGCGCATTTAACGATACACGTTGTATATTATATTTAAAATATTTATTCCTCAATTTTCATGATTGCATCTACTATTGTTTGGCTCTGCATCAGCCAAAGGTTGACTAGTAGAAAATGCCTATGGCATTAAGTCCGCCTCTGTACACTTATGTGCTTGAAGTATTAAAAGTTCCCAAATTGACTGATACCTAATTATGGTAAGATCAAATTATAGGTTGGCAAGACTGGCAATGAGTCAGACATGCATGATGGATGTCATGTCATGTCATTCTTAACTTGTCAAAGTACTACTTATGTGAACAAAAGTTCGACTATTAAATTTATCGATGGTTTTGCCTTAGTAATACAATCGATTAAATTTTTTAAATAAAATAATGGATTTTACGAAAATAGCCGATTTTTTTCCTATTTTTTTGATAGATTAAATTACCGTACGCAAAATACGCGCATTGACGTGGAGTTGCGGACACCAGCCCGTATTACCTAACACCTAGATGAAATTAAATGCCTGAAATATCGATAATCACTCTAATAATCAATAATCAACAAGTTATTCATTAATTTAAATTTCACATAAAACATTTGTTTATTTCATTTCTCCCTTCGCAGGAAGAAAATTCAAGGTGAATTTAGTGTAGGGGTAGCCCACGAAATTCGAATTCTCTTCGATCAAAATCTTACTTGGAGAGATGTATTGATGATTGTCATGGTTATGATTATGTAAATACATATTTTTTACTGTCGTGAATCATATTTTGATGAAATTACAACCTGAAATTGCCCTGCAAATTGCAAAAGAAGTAAGACATTTAGAATTTCGCGGGCTACCACTACCCATTCATCTGGAACTTCCAGGTAAAAAAAATCGTCAGTGAATAAAAAATCGCTTTTTTTTTTTGTAATACGTAAATCAATTATAAAACCGATTTTAATTGAAAAAAGAAATGATTTTAATCGATTTTTTCTTTTCGTAAAAGATTCATAGGTTCACCCGACCAATTACTTTTTAAATAATGTAATTTTTGAGCTGACTTTATGGCTTTGTTGATGTGAATTAGTGATGAAAACATATTATCGTGTAATTGTTCGTGGTGCGTGTTCCGACACATCATCTCGAGAAGTTCCTAAAGGAAGAGTTCTGGCCGAAGGGTATTCTGTATCACCGCTTTCGTGGCCGGTTTCGTGGCTGGCTATGTGACACCCGCCAGAGAATCACGACGCCGCCGACACTTCGTGTGCAGTAGTTTTAGTTTGTTATGCTGTAAAGTGTTTTTAAGTTATGTTATTATAGTATTGTACTGTGATAATTTTTTATGTATTAGTTCATAAGCATTCTTATGTTTGTAGTAGTGTATGTTGTATTTCTATGGACCCTAGTTGCCTGAAATAAAAGAATAAATAAATAAATAAACCGTTTGCCACCCTTCATATTTACCTCCTAATGGACAGACATCAAGCTACTACAATCTGTCAAATTTCTTTAATAGATTTTCAACTTTATATCTAAAGTATAAGGTTCAAAGCTGATTCGGAAAATTTGACAGTTTCGGTTAGCTTGATGTGCTGGCGTCTGTACGATAAGTATTGTAGTGGCAGTTACATAGTTACTACAATACATGCTACGTCGATTATTTTTTTCACATCCCTACTACTTAGTCTGTGCTCTGTGCCGTGCTTGCTTGTCAAAGAAACAACAAATCAACACGAGAAAAGCGCGGGAAACGTCGAACTTGGTGGACGCGGCCTTTAAAGAAAAAATTGAAAACATTGTTATATAAGATCAGTAGCCGTAGTTTTATCATTCTAGTCTTTCTCTTATTTTTAATATTAGTTTTAGTTTATTTTCTTCGGTAGTGGTAAGTTCTTTTTAGTAATAAGTTCTAGTATAAAATGAATGACCCGCCAGACCCGGGGGACTTTGTGCCCCCGGCAGGCAATTTTGTTACCATCGACGAATCGGGCATGGATACCGATGGGTCGGGTTCGGCCCGAAATTTAAAAAGAAGCCGTGTGCATGTTTGCAAACATTGCAACAAACGCCGTCGTACCCGCAAAAACCACGGTTCCGAGTCTTCGGGTTGTGGATGCACGGATACATTAGCTACTGCATCGGAGCCTAACTGCTCTGATTTACCTAACAACAAAAAAAATGATAATCCTGCTCCGTCCTTAGTTGTTCCTTCTCAGATTGGTAGAAAAACCTACGAAAAAACTGACATTGCGCCTTATGTTATCCACGTCCAAAAAAATATAATTTCACCAGATGATGGAACGACATTGCACCCAATCACATTTGGCAAGTTCTTAAAACACAATGCCTTCCAAAATATAATAAACGGTAGCGTCAAAAAAATCGGCCGCAATAAAATATCTTTGTCCTTTTCAAATTTCCTGGATGCAAATTCTTTTATTACGAACAATAGTCTCGAAACATATAATTACAAAGCGTTTATACCTACTTTTAATGTTACTAGAATGGGTTTAGTGCGTGGTGTTCCTGCGGAATGGTCTCCAGAGGAAGTTATTGATAATATAACAGTACCAATTGGTTGCGGTCCAATTTTGAAAGTCAGACGCCTCAATTTTAAAACCAGTGTTGATGGTCAAACTGTTTGGAAACCTTCTCAATCCATAGTTGTTACTTTTGATGGACAGGTTCTACCGAAAAGAATTTTTATGTGCTACAATGCATTACCTGTAGATTTATATATTTTCCCTACTGTACAGTGTTTCAATTGCTGTCGTTTTGGTCACACTAAAATTCAATGCAGGTCCAAACCTCGTTGTTATAAATGTGGCCATGGCCACACTGGAGACAGTTGTGAAAGAGAAGAAGAAAGTGCATCTTGCTGCCTTTGCTCTGGTTTTCACTATGCTACTAATAAGTCATGCCCAGAATTTTCTAGGCAAAAATCAATTAAAACATACATGGCACAATGTTCAGTATCTTATGCTGAAGCAGCAAAAGTATATCCCCCAGTAACTAAATCATATGTTGATGCACTCTTATCCTCTCCTTCCAAAAATTTTGCAGATACTCCATCAATCTCTTCACCTAATAAAATGCCTGCTTCAAGTAGCTATAAAAAGACTGTCTTTCTCAAACCACGCTCCCCTCCCAAATCTGTACAAGGATATAATAAAGAGGCTCACAATGCCATCATCAAAGATTTTGACATTCCCCAACCATCTAATGGTTGTGCTTTTCCTAATAATCATAATGAAAAAAAAGACACAACATTTTCCATAAACGATTTTCTATCTGCATTACACAATCTTCTATCTCAGTTCAACATTTCACCGTCCAACGTTGCCCCTTCTTTCAATGTATCTCAATCCATTCATGATGGACAACACATCCAAAATAATCCAGTGGAATTGCCGCAGTCTGGTAAACAAAAAGAGTGATGTTATTTATCTTTTAAACAAATATGAGCCACTTGCCTTTGCCTTGGCAGAGACTTGGCTCAAATCTAATCATATTTTTAAAATTAATGGTTATTTAACCATTAGAGAGGATAGATCTGATGGGTATGGTGGAGTAGCTATACTTATCAAGAATTCTATCCCTTTCTCCATCATTTCCTTACCTCCTCATAGTGAGGAAATTTCAATTGTAGCTATTAAAGTGCAACATACCTGTCTAGTTTCTATTTACATCCCTCATCCTTCTTCTTCTGTTCTTCAAGAGATGACTAATCTCTTTTCTTGTCTTCCAAAGCCTTTCTTAATATTGGGGGACTTTAATTGCCATCACCAATCATGGGGTTGTTCAACTTCTAATTGCTATGGTGATGAATTATTAGATATAATAGACTTACATAACTTATGCATCTTGAACTCAGGATCCCCCACACGCCGTTCAGATCCCAATCAGAACCAAAGCGCAATCGACCTTTCTATCTGTTCTCCAAACTTAGCCTCTTCACTAACTTGGCATACTTTATCCTCTACTTATGGTAGTGACCATTTTCCAATAGTTATTTCTTATCCTTTTCCCAAACGAAATGCGCCATTAAGGAGATCAAACTTAAGACATAAAATTCCTAATAGAATTAGTAATGACTGGGACAAATTTAGAAACATTGTTGACAGAAAGCTTTGCTCCTTGCCCGTTATTTCTGATGGCAATGAAAATAGTTGTGCTGAAGCTTTAGCACTCATATTAATCGCAGCGGCAGATGAAGTTTTCCCTGTAAAAAGTAACAATATTAGTACAATTCCCTCGCCTCCGTGGTGGGACTCTGAATGCACAGAATTTATTAACAAACGTAAACAGGCAGAATACAACTATAACCTTGATATGTCTGATATCAATTTTGAAATTGTTACCAACTTAATAAATGAAACTTGTAAACTTTTTAAGAAGAAAAAATTTGAATCTTGGCATAACTTTTGCTCATCAATATCACCGAATACTCACCCTACGATTGTCTGGCGCAATATTCGCAGGTTTAGGTCCATTTATAACAACCCTTCTCCTATTCCCGATTCTTTAGCCACTGAATTTTTAGATAAATTGGCTCCCCCTTTTGTTCCTGAGAGTATCAACCTTAACCTGTCTCTCGTATCCACTAGCCAAGACAGTCATACGACTCTAGATCTTCCGTTCACTCTCACTGAATTAAAGGGTGTTATCCATAAAACTAAGGATTCTGCACCAGGTAATGATGGCATTCCGTATTCATTTTTTGCTAAATTAAATGACGACGCCCTCAATTATTACTTAGAGATTATTAATTCTATTATGAATACAGGAAACATCCCTGTTGAATGGAAACGTCAAAGGGTGTTGCCATTCCTTAAACCAAATAAAACTCCATCTGAAGCTTCTTCATACCGCCCCATAGTTTTGTCTTCAATTCTGATGAAATTAGCGGAGCACTTAATTAAAAACCGCCTAGAATGGTATGTTGAAAGTAAGGGCCTTTTGGCAGAGTCACAATATGGCTTTAGAAAAGGTAAAAGTACAACTGACTGTTTAAGTATTTTAACATCCGATATTCGGTTATCCTTCTCTAATAACCAATCCACCGTTGCAGTTTTCCTTGACATAAATGCAGCTTACGATAATGTTGTCTTATCTGTTTTACAAAATAAATTAAAAACCTTACAAGTCCCATTGAATTTGTCGAATTTCATTATTAATATCCTGACTGAACGCTCTGTTAATATGTTAATAGGAGATCATGAAGTATCTCGTCTTGTATGGAGAGGTCTCCCACAGGGTTCTGTGCTCAGTCCCATTCTTTACAATATTTACACTTTTGATTTAGACTTGTCCTTAACTAACCATGTTAAGGTTCTTCAATATGCCGACGATTTATTATTATACTCTTCAAGCCAATCTGTTGATCAAGCTAGCTATGCTATTAACTCTGCTTTATCTTCATTGGAGTCATGGTTATATTTTAACGGTTTGGATTTATCCACGTCTAAAAGCGCAGCTGTTTTATTCACCCGGAAGAGAAATATTCCCTTAGTAAATCTCTTTTATAAGGAAATACCTATCCCAGTGAAAGATAAATTCAAATATCTAGGTATAATACTTGACTGTAAATTAAGTAGTGTTCCTCATTGTGATTATATTGTTAACAAATGTGAAAATCACCTAAACATGCTTAGGTGCCTCTCTGGCGTGTGGTGGGGTGCACATCCCTTTTCTTTGAAACTCGTTTACAACGCAATCATCAGAAGCACTTTGGATTATGGTCTGTTCGTTCTGGAACCAGGCAGTGTTACGGCTTTTAAAAAGTTGGATCGCATCCAGTCTAAGGCTTTACGTATTATTTCGGGTGCCATGAAGTCTAGTCCCATTAATGCACTCCAAGTTGAATGCGGGGAAGCTCCTTTATATCTTAGAAGACAATTCCTATCTGACAAATATTTGTTCCGGATTCTTCAGATCTCAACTCATCCTCTCATTCCTAAACTGGACTCTTTAGTGTTGCAGATTGAATCTTCAGATTACTGGTCCCATAAACGTGCTCCTTGTTTAGTTGTAAGTTATAAAAAAATCCTTTCACTCTCTTCTCCTATTCACCGTTCCAATAAACTTCCTCTATTTAACAGTAGCTATGAGAGTTTACAATACAGCCCCATCATAAAATATAACTGTGTGAGTAAATCAGATCCCGATTGCCATTTAAATTTTAATCATTTTCTGGCTGAACACTTAGAGTACCACCATATATTTACGGATGCTGCCAAGCAGTCACCGACGGGTTGTGTTGGGATAAGCACTTACCATTCTCAATACAACATCGTACAAAAAATAAAACTGCCTCCTGAGACTTCTGTTTTTACGGGGGAATGTTTCGGCATCTTAAAGGCCATTGAATATATTCGTGTCTTAAAGCTTAAAAATACTATAATTTTTACTGATTCTCAAAGTGCTCTTCTAGCCATCAATAAATCCCCTTTCGAACACAAATCACAGTTACCTATAATTTATTTAATACGAGAATTTGCGCTCAGAATCATCTCCGAGGGTAATACATTGCAATTTGTGTGGATTCCAGCCCATGCTGGAATCCATGGGAATGAAGTGGCTGACACACTTGCTGGTGAAGCGGTGCAATGTGGGGACTTAGTACCATACATAAATTTTTGCTACGACCTCGCGACGTTACCAAAGACTTTTTTTCGGGACACCTGGAAGGTAGCTTGGAATATCGGAAGCAAATCAAAGGGTCATTATTTTTCTTTAATTCAACCCGACGTTCCGGAAAAACCGTGGTTTGGCAGGGCAAAGTTTGGTAAGATGGAGACCTCCATCCTAATACGGATGAGACTGGGTCATGTCTGCTCTCCAGCCCATCTTGCCAAACTTCATATCATTGATAACCCCTTTTGCCTGTGTGGCACAGACGTAGGCGACTTAAATCACATTTTTTTCTCCTGTCCCTTATATGACCGTTCATCTTTTCTCAGTAACCTCTTGTCCCTCAGTACTCCTTTTCCTACCTCAATACTTTCTTTACTTTGTACAAATAGCTTTCCTGTATATAAATGTATAGTCTCATTCATTACTTTTAATAATATTAAGTTATAACTTTTCGTCATTGTATATATTTAGCTAATTACTCTATTCGTTGTAAATACTGATCCTATAGATACAATCACTAAATCCCGATATAATTAATTCCGTTATCCTTTTTCGTTTCCCTACCTTTTTTTCCATTGTGATATAAGATGAAAACGTGACACTGGCTGAATGCATAAACCGTGCGAAGCCAAAAGAAAAAAAAAAAAAAAAAAAAAAAAAAACAAATCAACACACGAGAAAAACAGTGCTAAATGTGTATCCTACGTTTGTTTAATTCCTACGTAAAATTATTCTTTAAAAACGTTCACGATTTATCGCCAATTTATTGAAAAATTGAATTTAAAAATTCCACACATTTTATGCTTAATTCTTACTTTTTATTTATAATACAGATTCTTACCATTTGGCTAGACGGATCATATCTTGATTAGAAACATCAGTATTTGAAAGTCAAGCAAAATGTCTGTACAAAATATAGAGAAAAGAACAACCCCCTGTGTCCCTACACCTGATTGGAGCACCAATTTTAATAACGAGGTAAAATACTTATGAGTTTTAATAGTGTCATGGAGGTATTATAAAATTATATTTTCTATTTCGGAAAGCAATGATTTTAAAAAGTTCGTTGGTTTGGAAATTACATCGAGATCCGAAAGCCAAGAGGTTTCTCTGCATTTACAACTAACCTCCCTTCGAAAAGTAGGTATCAACTATAACTAATAAATACAAATCTCTGTTTATCAGATGGAGATTGCCAATGAACAAAAAGGTGGAAATAATAATGAACATTTGGAAGATGGCACAGAAGATGTTGCAATGAACAGAGTATCTGTAATCAGCAGTGTTTCAAATCAGATAGGCCATACAAATAATGGGAATATTACAAACATTATTCGCACTCCTGCTCACTATGGAGCTAGTGGCTCATCACTAACTACTCCTGCAATGCCAACTTCACAGTCTTATATTGCTGGAGAAGTGGCACTGACACCAACTCACAGCACTTTTACACCTCAAGCCATAAATCCCCATAGTGCAATGACTGCGATCACTCCAATGGTGAGTGGAACAGACCAAGCTAGGAACAGCATAAAAGTTCAGTAAGTTACCAAGTGTTTCAATTACTACTATCAATTTTAAACCGCACCCAGCAATCATATTATCACATGGCATCTATTCTACATCAACCTAATGCAAAGACACCTACTGCAAAAAGATGTCCTACTCCAAAAGAAAATGCTGGTGAGCTTGGAGTTTGCTAGTGTTAGTGGCAAGGATCAAAACCTGCAGCACTTTTACTGGGTACTACAATGCTTGGGTACTTAGTGGCTGAGTCACCCCATGGCTATTTTAATTTTTTTTTGTATCATAGTCGAGATATTTAGAAGTATCTCATGTTGCGATCTTTACTTTCAAAGCTCTTGGATAAGTCTCAGCAAAATGAATGAATAGGGTTATTAACAACATGAACATATATGTATGTGTTTACCTGTTCCTTCATATCACCTAAATGTATTTCGACAAATGAAGTATTGTTGGTAGTGTCATGTTGTTCTGCTGGTCATGGGGGCTTGTAGCTGATGTAGAAAATAAGTAGCCACAAAAAGAATATTAGTAAATCACGTTTGGTATTTAATGAAAGGTTTAAGGGAGTACTTTCTGAAAATATATTGGTTATCTAGAATTAATTAATTAAATACACATATATGAACCTCAAAATAATTCACATTAGGAAACTACAACAAAACCAATAACTAAAAAAGTATAAACAAGTCATCCCAGACACATATTAAAAATAATATTGGTTTTCATATAACCAGAGTCACGTGTAATCTGAGTGGCAATTCTCATAATTTTAGGAACAGTCACAGCCTGATCTCAGTCTCAATCTATCAAAAATACCTCTAAATTCCCTACATTTTGATAAGTTTTTGACATTTTGTTTGTCACCAAGATGAGACTGTGACTAGATTTTGAATGTTTTAAATTATGAGATTTTTTTTATGATTTTGATCTTTGTGTAACTGAAATAATATATCGATATGGTGTGGTAGTCCACTACATATTATAATATTTGGTTATTATAAAATTGAAACAGGTTTGACAATATATTTTTGTTACAGGAACTGCGTATCAACTATACATTTGGGTTGTGAATTAAAATTGTTGGATATTTACTGTAGAACCAGGTTTACTGAATATAATCCAGCAAGATTTCATGGTGTAGTTATGAAAATTGTCGATCCAAGAGCTACAGCACTGGTGTTCAGGTAAAAAATTGACATACTTATTTGTAACACAATAGTATGGGTGAATTTGGAAAAGTGCACTTAGGGATTCAGGACTCAAATGGGTTACAGAAATTAAAACACCTCCGAATCACAGTACATAACTGCATTTTATATTATTATTTATCACAATTCTCCTGCCCTTATCCCAATTTATTTGGAGTTGGCGCAAAATGTTTTTGTTCTTCCATACTTCTCTATTAGCCACCATCTCGAGAGTCACTCCCTTTCTAAACATATCATCATTGACACAGTCCATCCATCGTTTCTTTGGTCTTCCCCTAATCTTTTAGCCATCTTATTCATACTCAGAACTTTCCTCACAACATTTTCCTCATTCCTGCATAACACATGCATGGGCATATGTTACGCAGGAATGAGGAAAACTGGTGTGAAAATAGGTTGTCATAGTATAGACCATGACAACCTATTTTCACACCACTTTTTAGGGTTCCGTACGTCCGAATAAAAAAACGGAACCCTTATAGGATCACTCGTGTGTCCGTCTGTCCGTCCGTCACAGTCAATTATCTCCGAATCTACTAGACCGATTAAGTTGAAATTTGGTACACATATCAATTTCTGTGACCCAAACGCAGAGGTGTGACGTGATAGACGAAATCTGTATATGAGGGTTACTTTTGGGGGGCAAGATGGAAAATTAAAAAAAAAAATTGCAAACTGCATCGTGTGACATATCAAATGAAAGGGCTTGTTGCGAGGATCTCAAATACATTTGATTTTTTTGTAATTTTAAAATAAATAGTTTCTAAGTTATTCAAGAAAATAGACGAAAATTGACCATTCCCCCCCCTATCTCCGAAACTGCTGAACATAAAATTTTGAAAAAAATAAAGAAATTAGTTTTCTTCTTATAGATTATGGGAAAACCTATAAGAAGTCCATGATATTAAAATAACATGGTAAATCACTCAATATTGAGCATACCAACTTACATTTGCAGTTGCAATGTATCGGAGAACATGATTTTCAACTACAATGTTAAGTTTGTTCTTGCGATAAATTCATTTCAACTAGGTACGGAACCCTTCATTGTGCGTGGTCCGACACGCACTTGGCCGGTTTTTAGTTATTGATGCCACTTTCAGACTTCCTCTTAAGTACCTACTCATTTCTTATTTTATCCATTTGTGTAACTCCACACATCCCTCTTAGCATTCTCATCTCAGCTGCATGCAATTAATTGCCTTTCATTCATCCCTTTTGTGGTTTAACATTCTGATAACAAAAAACTTATTTCTTTGATAAATCTGTTTTGACACTTAGAGCGCTTTCGCACTACGTCCGATCCGAATCCGTGAAAATACGGACTTCGGACCGTATTTTCTTAGTCTTAGGGCCTTTTCCCACGGCAAGATCCCGTTTTTTGCAGGTACGGTTTTTTGCAATATCCCGTTTAGTAGTGTACGTGTTTAAATATACATATTCACACAGGCATCCTGTTTGCAGTATCCGGAAAACAGGATGCCTGTGTGAATATATGTATTAAAACACGTACACGGTACGTGGTACGGTTTTTTGCAGCATCCCGTTTAGTGGTGTACTTGTTTAAATATACATATTCACACAAGCATCCCGTTTGCAGTATCCGGCAAACAGGATGCTTGTTAAAAACGGGTTCTTGCCGTGGGAAAGAGCCCTAAGGATTTCTGTCCAGTTTTTTTAAGGATTAAGGTATTTTACGACACTAAACTAGTAATCTGTGACTAAACTGTCTACTTTCTAATATAAAATATTAGAATACCTTGAAAAACGAAAATAAAATTAAGTTTTCGCGTAAGTAACTTAGGAATTTATAAACTTGGGATAAACTTAAAACGACCATGTTGCTTAGTTTTTTTTAGAAAATAAAGATAAGGGCTTATTAATATAAAACCATTCAAGTGAGAGTCGGACTCGCGCACCGAGGGTTCCGTACAAATTTGGAGGTATGTCAGTTATGTAACTAAAAATTTACGGTTTTCGGATTTCGGATTTTATCCTTTACTTGTGCGACATGACATTGCTTCTTGCCAAATTTCATAATTCTAGGTCAGATGTACGCATAGGTTTTGATTCCGGAACATAAACGCCCGTATCTTTTGATTGCATTGACTTGGAAATCTGATATTTTCACTGCTTCAAGGGATGCATCCCTAAGTATTTGATATTAATTTCAACTTGATAACTCCACGTGCTCCTGAGAAAAAGGGTCTTGACAGACGGACAATGAAGTGATCTTATAAGTGTTCCATTTTTCCTGTAGAAGTAAAAAAAAAAAAAAAAAAACACTACAAATTAAAAGTGTTAAAAAGTCTAAGTTGAACTTATACAGTTTTCGATAGTAGACATTCATTAACTATAATTTACCTTGACTTAATAGTTCCTCCTTGTAGAAAGTGATGTATGTTTACAGATCTGGAAAAGTACTCTGCACTGGGCTAAGAAATGAACACGATTCCTATGTAGCTGCTAGGAAATTTGCCCGAATTATTCAGAAACTTGGATATCCTGTATGTACTTTTTACAAATCGTAATCACAAACAACATTGGACCAGATTGATCTTGGTTCGATAGTAATTTTGTTTGTTCTATTTCAGGCTAAGTTTTTGGACTTCAAAATTCAAAATTTTATAGCTACGGCTGATTTAAGGTTCCCGATAAGATTAGAGGCATTACAACAAGCACATGGCCAATTTGCATCCTATGAACCTGAATTATTTCCTGGCCTAGTTTACAGAATGGTACGACCGAGAGTTGTGTTACTAATATTTGTCAACGGAAAGATTGTATTTACAGGTAAAGTATATTTGAATACATAAAAGATTTCTATTTTCGAAGTTTATAAGGATTTATAAGATAGGACAACGGTAATAATTTAATAGATGTTTATATTCTAGTACAAAGTGACTTGTGTATTGTGCTTCTACCACACATGCGGCGTTACGCGTAAATTAACACGTAAAATAAGACATTACATTATTAGCAGATGTGGCCAATATTTAATTCGTTAATTAAGATGTCTCATTGCTATGTCGAAAGTTAGTTATCGTTAACCTAAAGCGATAAATCAGGTGGCGGATTTTTCGACATACCACGGGCGTTCAATGTATTCTCGGTATCAGGGTGATTTACTAATGATATGGGTAATTTGACAAATTAATTAATTAATGACATTATCTAAGTGTCGTCATCTGCCTAGCCTTTTCCCAACTATATTGGGGTCGGCTTCCAGTCTAACCGGATGCAGCTGAATACCAGTATTTTACATGGAGCGACTGCCTATCTGACCTGCACAACCCAGTTACTGGGTAATACGATACCCCTAGGTAAGACTGGTTGTCAGACTTTCGGGCTTCTGGACTACCCGTAACGACTGTCAAAGATCTACGAATGACAGCCGGGACCAACGGCTTAACGTGCTTTCCGAGGCACGGAGGGGTCTCGGTATGTAAAGATGGTCACTATTTAGCCACGGGCCCCTCCATTATCTAAGGGTCGTAACATTATCTAAGGGTATAAAGGTAAAATTTCATATTCTTAGTTGTGATCATTAGTTAGCTAGTTATCCTTAGTCAACGACGACTGGTATGGCTAACGTGACAATGTTGAATAAAATCAAGCTCCGCGCTGTTATTAAATTCCTCATCAAACAAGGAAAACGTCAATAAACTATTCACGAAGAGATGGTGGCTGTTTACCAAGATTCTGCACCATCGTTATCTACTGTTTAAAAGTGGTCAAGCGAATTTAAAAGGGGCAGAGAGTATTGAAGACGACACTCGCTCGGGCGGCCCGGTTACTGTCTTTACGGAAGAAAACGTGAAAAAAGTTGTGAAGCTTATACTGGAGGATGCCCGAATGAAGATCAAATTGATAGCAGATGACCTCTCTGTTGGTACCGTGCACACTATTCTTCATGACCTTCTTTACCCTTCAAAAGTCAGTGCAAGATGAGTGCCGCGAATGCTCACGGCGCCTCAAACGCAAGTGCGAATCGAGTGCTGTAGAGTTTTTAGAGCTCTGTGGCGAAATTCCATCAAGTATTTTAGATCGAATTGTTATTGGAGATGAAACGTGGGTTCATCATTATAACTCTGAAAGTAAGCAAGAGTCCATGGAGTGGCACAAGAAGGGTACTGCGCTCCCTAAGAAATTCAAAGTCGTTCCGTCTGCCGTAAAAATCATGACCACAGTGTTTTGGGACTCAAAAGGAATTTTGCTTGAATACACAAAAAAAGTTGAAACCATAAACGCAGCATCCTACGCATCCACTTTACGAAATTTACGGGAAGCAATTAAAGAAAAATGAAGGGGTAAACTGACCACCGGTGTGTTGCTTCTTGACAACAACCAAGGCTGTGTGAGATTGTGGTTTCCAAGAAATTAACCACCCACCCTATTATAGCCCAGACCTAGCCCAGAGTGATTATTATTTGTTCCTTAATTTGATAAAAGACCTTCCTGGGAAACGATTTCCAACGATGAAGAGTTCAAGGCGGCAATAAATGCGCATTTTTAGAGAAAGAGGAAAGTTATTTTTTATAGGGTATTGAAAAGTTTATTTCGAGATGTTATAAATGCATTGGGGTAATGGAGGGTTACATTGAAAAATAAAAATTATTTTGATTGAATTTACGTCTTTTTTCATGCCGATACCGAGAATACATTGAACGCCCCTCGTATCAATGAGTTTTAGCACGTTGAATAACCCATCAAACCGCGTCGACCACATTAGCGCTGTCTCATTCTAAGCATCGCACGCACCGTGTAAGCTTCACAGAGTACCGTAGCAGCTTCTACCTCCGTACGAAACTACATTAATGTACCTAGCCAATCATACAGAGGGCTATTTTTAACGCCACAGTTAAGGCGCAGCGTCGTCTTATCACAATTTTATTGACAAGCCACTTCACTGGAGCTGAGCAAAGCTACTTAACTAACCCTATTCTAGAATACTAATCTTTTTATATTTATCACTCCTTATTACTCATAATGATAGCCTCAGGGAGGCTATTTTATTTTTACTTAAAATCGTTATAAAACAAGTTACACAGATAGATAATACCGACATCAACACGGGCGAAGCCGCGGGCAAAAGCTAGTTATTTAACCCTAGAGTACTAACCATCACTTGAGAGGCCGAAGGAAGTCATTTGCGGCTATGCATCGGGTTATGTTGGGGTAATGGTGGTTCCACACGATACATATTTTTGTTCGTACAGAGTAAAAAAGGTTCACGCAGTCAAGAATCCGATTTTTCTAATATAACGCACCGACATTTGTCTGTACTGCTTTGTTGCACAGACAAAATTCTATAGAAGTCTGTATGAAGTCTGTATCGTGTGGACCCACCATAAACCCACAACGGGTTAGAGTGTAATCCAGCGCTCGGCTAGATAAGCTTGCTTACCTACCCTCTACCGAGATATTTAGTGTACAATCCTATCCTGTCCTAACTCTGGTTTTTGTCTATGCGCGTGCAGATTCCATTAAAATACGTTCAGCCTAAGGCGTGAAAAGGTAACAGACAGACAGTTAGTTGCGCATTTATAATATTAATATAGTATGTAAGTATGTTAGGAGATTTGTCCTAACTGTTCTATTTCTCTTTATTTCAGGTGGCAAAACAAGAGGTGAAATCAACGAAGCCCTAGACATAATATATCCCATTTTAAGAAGTTATCGAATAAGTTAATTTGTTTGTAATGCGCAATTATTTGACCTAAGTACAGCAAGGTGCAACAATAATATTATTATTAATTGTAATTTGATGTTATGTTACGTTTATGGTGACTTACCCATATTCAATACCTACATATTAAGACGTTATTATACACTTCAAGATATATTTGTTGATTTTTTCTTATTCCCTAATTGAAATGATCAAATAATAAATACTCGGAAAAGTTAGCTCGATAGTAGTAGGTAGGTGTTTGAAGTCGTCAAATTATGATCGCGAGTCTGTCATAATTCGAGACTGTTTACTATAAACCCTGTTCCAAAACTTGATGAAAGTAAAATTCCATTGCAATCAATCACTTGAAGGGAAATCATATTAATAACACATTCATCTATGTTTAGGTTTCGAAACTTTATGTTTTTCGGTGTAGGTACTTTGACGAACTATCATAATAAACTACTTACTCAAAACAAACAAATCTAAATTAACTTAAGGTTTAGAATTTTGTCTAAGAATAAATAATTAGTTAAACATTTGTGAAGTAGGTAATGCAGTAAACTTTCTTGTTGACATATTTGTGGGTCTTTATCAATGTTTCGAGCGTCAATTTTAGCGTCGAATTCAAGTGGGTGGGCAGAAAATGTGAAATGCTAGAAAAAAACATTTGCTGTACAAATTCTTTCACTTGTGTTCGTCACCCGTCACGTTCTGTCACAGCTTTTTTAGAATATTACTATGCTTGGTTTTCGTCGTCAAATGGATATGGAAAGCGCCGCAAGAGCTGTTGCTATGCTTCAGGAGGGAGGCTCTCAGAGATCTGTAGCAATACGTCTCGGCACACCGTCGGCATACGTCGCGACACATCGCGACGAGCTATCCGAAACGTGTGAGAACGCTTTCAGGACCCCGAGAGAGCAGCTACACAGAGTACATTCTAATATACTGTAAAGCAGCTAGGAGGCCTAGATCGGGAAGAATTACAGCCACAACTTCCCAGGAAAACCGATACATCAGGTTAACTGCTCGAAGAGAGCGTACCGTAACCGCCCCGGGCCTTACAAAACCGGCTGTGGACCGGCTACTGGTACCAGAGTCCGTGATCAAACCATTCGTAATCGACTTAAAAAAGATGGTCAACGTTCCCGAGCGCGTGTTGTACCAAGCGGTACGCTCGCGAGTATTTGAACTGGGCAATGGATAACTGCCGTGCGATTCTGTAACCATCTCACCGTGAAAGCTTGGGTGAAGTGAGCGTGGAGTGAGCTGTCATTCGCTAGGGATTAACACTATTAAGTGCTCACTTCACTTATGATTTCACGGTGAGATTTTTACAGAATCGACCGGCTGGGGGTCAAATAAGGCCAATTTGGCAGAATCATAGGATAACATTATGAATCATATAAATCGTAAAATGGTCACAAACTCACAATTCATATTATCTGCGTACAATCCATGTGGCGTTTTTAGGTCCCTTGTATGGTTGTACTCTTTACAGACTAGGTTCATGTTTTTCAGTGATGATGAGTCCGCGTGTGGAGAACACAAGGTGAGCGTTTTACAGAACCAAGCATCCATGAAACAGACCGTTTCGGGGGCCCAAGTGTTATAGCTTATTCCCGTCCATACCGGACTGGAATAAGCTTTAGGCAAAACAGAGCTGAGAATACTGGATGAGGGTACTGTAACCACCTGTTACGTTGAGCGTGTAATCCAACCTCATGTCGTCTTATTTTGGCAAATAGTGGGCGCCGGCGTTGTTTTAACGCATGACAATGCTCGCATTTATACGGTCCGTGCCACACAAAAAGCACTTTCTGAGGCCAATATCACAGTTTTACCATGGCCAGCTATGAGTCCCGATCTCAACCGCATCGAGCATTTATAGGATCAATTGAAAAGAAGCCTTCAAACTACAGCAATGTATACAGTCAACAAGAGCTCTTCGACGCGCTAAAACTCTGTTGGGAATGAATTCCGGAACGAAATGTAACCCATCTTATTGAAAGTGTACCAGTAGGCTTAGAATGCATACAGAGCAGAAGAGGCTTCATTCGCTACTAACCATAAGGGTGCGTTTCCACAGAAGCGGAGCTGGGCGAAGCGGAGCAGAAACGTGCAGGAATCGACTAATCATAATGGTTGAAATCCTCATCGGGGTGTTATAAACTCGTTGCTTAATGAAAATTACCCTAACCGGTGGATCGGCCGAGCAGGCCCCGTAGGGTGGCCTGCACGTTCGCCTGACATGACGCCACTTGATTACTTTTTGTGGGGGACAATGAAGCAACGAGTTTATAACACCCCTATCGAAACCGAGGCTGATTTGCAAGATCGCATAATAAACTGCGCGAATGGTATTCGCAATGATCGCGAAATGATAAGAAGGGCCACACAACAAATTTCCCTTCGTGCGTTTTTGTGTTTACAACAGCGTGGCGGACATTTTGAGCAATTAATGCATTAGTTTTAAGTTTCATGTGAAATAATAAATGATTTTGATTAACCTAACCTACGCTTCTTTGTTTTATGAATCACATAGCCTTCATAAGAAAGTAATTTATCCTTTCGAATTAATAACACACCCGGTGAGCCTCTTTTTTAGCCTCTGATAGCAAATGTTGTGTTTTAGCTACAACCATGGGATTTTTACCAAAAAATAGCTAATACGTTGTAGAATAACATAAAATAAGAAAAAAGTAGGGTAAATGGGACATTTTTTTGATAAATTTTACATTAATTGCAAAAATTGGTAGAAAAATGGTAAATTTTCTTCAAAAAATCATTAATAATTAATTTATGAGGTTTATTTTTCAAAAAATTATGGCTTTATTAGCTCGGCCTATTATTAGAGATCATTATTAATTTTGTTTTGTTTTAATATCACATTTAGTTTAAAAGTAGTAACAGTTTGTTTGCATGGGGTACCAAGACGAGAATAAAAAAAATTAAAAGCCCATAAAAAATTCAATTTTTTTTTAGGTTTTTTTTGACATTTTTTCCGTCGATAAAATTGTTTATATTTTCACCCTTTTTAATATGTGCACTTTATGAAGACTCACATTGTATAACAATAGTACTGTCAAATTATTGATTAATTAACGAATAAAGCAAGTTTATTCCATAGTGATTTATTGTAACTGACGTATTCTCAGCTCGTTGGCCGCATCCAAATCAGTCTTGTCACTCTTGTCTTGGTAGGTGATTAAAAGTATATGAACTATATATTTAACTGTGCAATAACTTTCAAATGGGTCTGTAATGTTGTGCATGTTTTTAACAAATAAATAAAAACCCAAGCATAAAACTTATGATGTCCCTATTGCTGATACTTGCGTTTTCAAACAGCGAAAATTATGTGCTCTTAAAAAATTTAAAACAGAAAACCACAATCGAGTTAATTTAGATACTGTATTGTAGTATCATTAATGGCCTTGTTGCCGTTAAAGATACGAAGGTATTAAAACGAGGCAGCGGCAGTGACAAGTTTAACCCACCGAGCAAAATGCTTGCAACCAAAATATGGAATAAACTTGTTTCAATTCTTAAAATAATTTTGAGGGGAATCTGCAGATTATTCTCCCCAAATTGGGGAATTTGACTTGGATTATTGGGGAATTTTATAAATTGGCATTGGCAGCCCTGGTCAGCAGTGTCAGATTCAGACTGTCAAGTGTCAGAAATCAGTGTCTGGGTGCGTTCCGAGTTGCGCTGTAATTAGAGATGGGTCGAGGGCAAAAACAAATATGGGCAGAATGGGCATAAACTTGGCATATTGGGCGTAAACGAGTTTACGCCCAAATAAATGCCCGATCACTGGGCGCAAAAACTAATAACTTTGTTTTGTAAAAAATAAAGCAGGAACTTAACTTAAAATGAAACTTGATGTCAGTATTTTGTATGTAAATTAAAATTTTAATCAAATAATCAGTCTTGTTAAAAAAATCACAGTAGGTAATTATAGAAAATATAATTTTAACTCTCTTTAAATGAAAAATGAAGTGGTCTTGTAATTGGCTTTGATCCTACAATAGTCTTTGTACGTAATATACTACTATGCCATAAAAATACCGGGAAAAGCGACGTGAGGTCGAGTGTTATCTTGTAGTAAAACTACATTGACTCGTGTTCGTCGGTTTTTCTTGATATCAGCAGATAGTTTGGTGAGCTGGGTTGAATATTTGTCAGCGTTTATAGTTTCATTGTCTAATCAATGTATGTTATAAAAGAAAGTGTGCAATGTGCATGCCGCTAAAACTTAGAAATGAGTCCCGGTACGATCAAGGGAGTTATATGGTGTGGTAAGCCTCTATCTCCTGTCCATGAATGAATGAAGAATGTAAAGAATGTTCCCGTTTTTACCAGAAGGGCATACTTTTGAAGATATAAGGGCTGGAGTTTTTGCCCTCTGGAAATTTCTAGAACAGTCCAGAACAATCGAGAGTATTCGAGAGCATTCCACAACATTCAAGAACATTCTGGAATGTTGTGGAATGTTTGGGAACATTCGAGAGTATTCAGGAACATCCTAGATCATTGAGTAGGAAATTCTAAAAATTTATACATACATACATACCCCGGAAAAATGAAAAATGTTGTTTATAAACAAGTATTGTAGTTAGAATGTATTTTCAATAAAAAAAATGTTAAGTTGTAGTTGTGTGTGTTTGTTGTAGTTGTTGTTACCACACAATCTCATATCAACTCCCTGAGCGAAACCGGCTACCCCAGGTAGTAGTTCATAAAACAGCATGCCTTGCGCGTCCCAGAAACAGCAAAGCAGAACTTTTAAGTGGTTCTTTTGACTCAGCTTCGGTTGAGTTGGTGGCGTTTCTTCTCGAAGCAGTCAAAAAGCACGACGTGTATCATTCTCGTGATGAATCCATGATTCATCTCCAGTAACCAGATCAGACAAAAACTATTTACGTCGGGGTTGCAGCAAAAGTGATTGACAAATAGCGACACGGACTGCACGACTGGCGTCTGTAAGGATGTGCGGTACCCACCGAGCCAAAACTTTTCGATACCCAAACTCATGCAGATTGTATTCCACGGCGTGGTGACTGCAGTTAAGTGCTTCCGCTAATTCACAACTGGTAGCATCCGGATTCGACTGCAGTTCGCGGCGTAAATCGTCATCATTCACAGCGGTTGGTCGTCCTGAACGTGGCTGACTTTCAAGGCTCCTGTATCCTCATTTAAAACGGTCAAGCCATCGGGACACCGTCGCATGGCTTGTAGAGACGCCAGCACATCAAGCTACTACAATCTGTCAGATTTCTTTAATAGATTTTCAACTTTATCGCTAAAGCATAAGGTTCAAAGTTGATTGGGAAAATCTGACAGTTTCGGGTAGCTTGATGTGCTGGCGTCTGTACTTCCAGCGCCCAATGCAGTATTGATATTGTCAGCCCCAGCCCGCGCACTGTGGCCTGAGGCCCCTCTCCCACAGCGACTTTTTCTAGCGAGGCTGTTCCGCGTTTCGTAAACGCGTGACAGCATCGCTACTACCGCACGTTTGTCGCATTTTTAACGCGCTACAGAAGCGATGACAACTCGCTACTCGCTACATCGCGACTGTATCGAAGTAAACGCGCGACCGTGTCGGACGACATCGGGGAGAGAACGGAGGGAGGGTGGCGCGTGAGTGGAGATGTGGAAAACCGAGCATCAGTGCAACAAAGACAGGTCGAGTGCTGTAAAAACAGCACCAAAGACAACGTGACTAATGTTGCCTCAACGGAGTCCATCTTGCAAGTCTGGCATTTTTGTGTCGTTACTGAAACGCGTTTGCATCGCGACAGAAGCGCGACAGTATCGCGTTTGCATCGCGACTGAGAATCGTGGTGTGAGCGAGTGCAAACAGCTAGCAACCTATGGTTGTAAAAATACCGTATAATACCAAAAGGTATTAAACAGGTATTTTACCATAACTTACGGTATTATTGGTATTTTGTGTATTTTAGATTTTGATTCACTTTTTAAGATCCTGCGTTATTACGAAGAGTTGTAGTTTAATAAATAAAATATATTTGAAGTTTCGATTGTATTCTATATTTTAGAATGACTAATTCTAATCTAATTTAATAATATAATAATCTAATCTAATAGTCGTGTTACACGACTATCAGCGTATTAGGTTTCTGCTTGAAGGCACCCAGAGCAGTACCGACAATCTACGATGTCATCGTCATCGTGATCGTGATCGTCATTGTCATCGTGATTGTCATCGTCATCGTGATCGTGATCGTGATCGTGAGCGTGATCGTGATCGTCATCGTCATCGTGATTGTCATCGTCATCGTGACCGTCATCGTCATCGTGATCGTGATCGTGAGCGTGATCGTCATCGTGATCGTCATCGTGATCGTGAGCGTGATCTTCATCGTGATCGTGATCGTGATCGTCATCGTGATTGTGATCGTCATCGTGATCGTCATCTTCATCGTGATCGTGATCGTCATCGTCATCGTCATCGTGATCGTCACCGTCATCGTGATCGTGATCGTGATTGTGAGCGTGATCGTCATCGTGATCGTGATCGTCATCGTGATCGTCATCTTCATGTTGATCGTGATCGTCATCGTCATCGTGATCGTGATTGTGAGCGTGAGCGTGATCGTCATCGTCATCGTGATCGTGATCGTCATCGTGATCGTGATCGTCATCGTCATCGTGATCGTCATCGTCATCGTCATCATCGACCAACCATAGACCAAGACTGGGACAGTCTTTGTATTGGTCTTCGTGTTGCTTACTCAGTCTTGGTCTTGGTCTTGCTTGTTCGGTCTTGGTGTTGGTCTTGCTAGTGTATAGATAGTCTTGGTCTTGCTCAAATACTTCGAGTCTTGATCATGGTCTTGGTCTTGGATTTTGCTCATCACTACTTCTATCTCATTCTCTCGCACGTTAAATCCTATAGATGTGTGTTTATCTCTTTTTACCGTCGCTTTTTCGTTTCATTGATTTTCAAATCACAAAGATGCTAAAGTTTTCACTTCAAAATACCATTTCATGTTTTATATCTGTGCATTTCCACCGTATTTTCAGTATTTTAATTATTACTCAAATAATTTACTTAAAAAATACAGAAACAATCGATTTATACATAAAATACCGTAGCAAATGGTATAATACCGTATTATACGGTATTTTTCGTTTTATACGTTTCAATACAAACGGTATAATACAGCACTTACATCTCTATAGCAACCGCATCGCGACTGTATCGATGCGAAAGCGCGACAGCATCGCTACAAAAAGTCGCCGTGGCGTGGGCGAGAGGCCTAAAAAGTACTCGTATAAGAACAGTGTTCGAACTTGTCGCTCGTCCATTTTTTCTTCAAACTTACTAAACCGATCGCGAGGGCACCTTTATATTTCCCCACATCACAAGTACCTAGAACATTCTACCACACTCTAGAATACTATCGAAAACAATTGACCAGATAAAGAAAATGTATAGAGTTTTGTAGTGTCTCATTAACAGGAAAAGGAACATATATGGGGTATTTTCGGATACCCCTAGGTATGAGGAATCGATTTTTTTTGTATTGACGTCGCTATTTGGACCAATTAATCTTTTCTGCACACTCAAATATGAATTTAATCAAATAATTTGAATGAAAAAAGTAATAAAAGTTCTGTTAAAGTTTTTGCCCAGACAAAGCATTTACCAGACAAGGCATTTATTGGGCGTTTACGGGCATTTATCCGGCGTTTATTCAAAGCGCCCAATTTGCCAGGGCATAAACCCATCTCTAGCTGTAATCGATTTGAGCGTGCTTAAATCCGCACCATAATTGTGTAGCACACTATTACTCTTAATTCGAATCATTTTGGAGCATATTGCTGATCCATTGCTCCATATGTTCAAAAAATGTGTCTTCCCAACATCGTAAATAACGCAATGAATGTTGTTGAACTGTCAAAATGAAACCCATTGCTACTGATAGTGTGTTACGCAATTAGCCTGCCGAACCGATTAGCGTGAGTGTGATAACGATGTCCCGTGAATTGTCATTTATAACGCTGACCATGCCCTAAAATAATATCACCGTGAGCGCTGTCAAAAATGACAGTTGTGCTGTTTTGTTTTGAGTCGCATCATATCTTTAAACTAACGTGGTATTTTCGAAATTGTGCTTTCTTTCTACAATTGCCACCTAACAGATAACATAAGATTAAGAAGAAGAAATTTTTGGTGTATACACCATAGACATATATATATGGACTGGAAATACCTACGAAAAAAGGGTGCCTACCTACAACTCATATTGTCTCAAAAAATGGCTGCCATTGCTAGGGTTGTATCAATCAAGGAACATTGGTGTTACTATAACGAGTATCGATACTAAATACGAGTCGTACTAGTTATCACGTTTGGATCATAATATAGTATACTAACTTATAGTCCGTTCTAACTAAGGTTGCCTACTTTATAGTAACGTATCCTAGTTTATTTTCGATAAACATACTTTATAATTTTGCATAAAAATACAGTATTCGAAAATACTTTATTTCTAATCTTTTGTTATGCGTAAAAGACTCATATGAACTATTTATCGATAGGTACAGACGCCAGCACATCAAGCTACCCGAAACTGTCAAATTATCGCAATCAACTTTCTTCCCTGAAAATAAAATTAATGCCAAGTGTTTTTTCGGCACAGAATTAAAAAACACTTTTTAATTGCATCACGTTTACGTATGAAAGTGAAGGAAAACAGCGTGAAGAGATATGTATCCATATGCCCAAAAACAGGTGCTTTCGCATATTATACCTTTGGGTTGGAAGGCCAGAGAGCAGTAGTTTCTGTTAGGTATGCGGACCCTAGTGAAAAACAAGATAATCACTAGGGTGAATGAATAATATAAACTTAATTAATAATATAAACCTATAAAAAGTGCAAGTATTTTTATCAATAAATAATTTTGGTTACAGCTTATGAAACTAAAATCAATAGGAAACGTCAGAAGCTATGTGCACGGTTCCAATTGGTGGTTTCTATGGAGAAGAGTCGGCAAGAAACTCCACGGTTACTCAAAATAATTGGCTTTTACAATGTTAATAGGTAGGGGAGGACAGTGTAGGCCTGTCAACATGTACCAGGTACTTAAAAAAATAGAAGACATTGTAAAAGCCAATTGTTTTTAAAAGAATAACCGTGGAGTTTCTCGCTGGTTCTTCTGCATAGGAAACCACCATTTGGAACCGTGCATCTAGCTACTGACGTTTCATAAGTGCCCATGTAGGTTTATGTGAAAGAAAATTATTTTGATTTTGGTGCTGTGAACCACGGGCCGGACCTAGCAAGGTCAATCGGAGCTAATAAGACGCAGGACTATTTATGTTAACATAGCAGAATATACCGATATCGTTCCAGCGGAGGAACTAGTTCCGGAAACTATTAGGCAACGGTACAACACTGTTCTATTATGACATATTATTGTAAACAAACGAATGAATTAACAAAATAATAAAAAGGTCTGTTATACGGAAATTCACCCAAATATCAATACTTTAGCCATAAATTCATGATCGCGTTACAATTATATCATCGAATGTCTATTATTGTATGTGTTATTGCATGAAAACCGGCTACTAACCTGTGCAAAGAAAGTTGAGGTTGATTTTCATTCTTCCTTGCACCACACTTCACAATACAACACACAGGCATGTTGAATTGCTGTTTTTCAACATTTACATGCAGTTTTAAAGGTAAAGTCCTCGTAATTTTCTCGCAAATCTCAATAATACAAAAAATAAACAACCATTTGACAGCTGAACCAAGCTGAACTACCACGAAACCTGGCGACAAAGATGGCTGCTCTGGCACCTACCTACAACCGTGTATAGAATAACAGGGCATCTCCTGTTATATCCCATCTCAATGGTATACACAAAGAAATACTGTAATATAGATTTGACATTGAGTGAGCACACTGTGAGCGCGTTCACGAGCGTTCCGAATCGTTGACAGCTCAATTAGAGTGTTGTTGTTTCCTGGTTGACAGTCCTCAACTGTTATAATCGTAATAGCTAAATCGGAACGCATGTGAGATGATGTGAGTGCTGTGAGCGATTATAGCTAATTCGGAATGTAGCCTCTGTCTGTTCATCTGTTGTCGAAAGCAAAGAACGGCTTGACTTTAGTTTGGTAGAGCAGGATATGGGGATTAAAAAGGGCCAAATCTGATAGGGCTTGGGTCCCCGATTATAACGCTACCACTCTTTTTACGAGGTAATGCATATTTTTCGAGAAATTTATAAAATAAGTTTCTAACCTCAAATCCGATAAAAGGTAGATTGGAACGTTAAAATGGGTCATTGACAACCAAAGCTGTCACAATATATTGCCTTGTGGTGTAAATATCGTGCTACATCGGTAAAACCATAGGTAAAACGAAACGTAAAAAAAAGACGCCATTTGTGTCTGTGTCACTGTCATTCGTTAATCGTTTCGGTCATTTTTATTTGTTTTTATATCATCTTAGATATCCTGTTTAGAAGAAAGTTAGTAATTCCACTGATCATATGCGAGTACAAAAGGTTATTACTGTTACGAGTATAACTTAAGATGCGAGAGCGAGCGAAGCGAGCTCAAGACATGGGGCCACCCCGACTCGGATAGATTTAGGTTAGAAGGAGGTGGCGGGGTCGTAGTGAGCGAGCGAAGCGAGCGAACACAGACCCCGCCACCTCCTTCGAGGTTATTTTTTTTTAAACCACCCAGAAGTAGGAGCCCCGCGTAGCGGGGCTCCGTCGACTATGCCTTTTAAGCAATTTTGGAGTGTTTTGAGGTTAGGTTACAAAAGATCGTTTTTCTCGGAAACGGTGAGTGACCTCTTCATGGGAGTGGTGCCAGGGGGAGGGGGTCACCCCCCTCCCCCTCCCCCCCAACTACCAGCCCCCCCCCCCTCCTGCTCTACTATTCTAAAGTTATACCGGCCAATGTGTGCGTTCGCGCAGCGGAATGTTGTTGAATTTAAAGATTTTAACTATGCAGATATTTAGTGTATGACGTCGTATATTTGTGTATGGTAAAAAAAATTTGTGCACGCAGCCATTGTGGAGAAATTCACCAAAAACTGATTCCGCTGGGCGAACGTTGTCCTGGCGGAACTTTTTTTAATCCATAGACTTTAGAAGAAAAGAGATGTGTCCAAAAATTAGTGTGTATTTGTGTGTAATTGTGTATGTATGAATAAAATTAGTGCATGCATAAACTTCGGAGAAATTCAAGTTTCCGCTGCGCGAACGTTTGGCCATTAGCTAGTTTTCATATAAAGCGCTTACATAGAGAGCTGTAGATTTTTACATACGTTGTTTTGAATTTGTTTATATTTGTTTATATTTGTTTAAAAAACAGATTTAGAAAAAATCGTAGGGCTTAAAAGATAAAAATATAAACGTAAAATACGCTTATTAGGTCTTAGTTCTTAAAGTATGCACTTTGGGGTCTAGATTTTCACGTTTATACAAACCTTGTAAGTGTCTGCAACATGTTGCCAAGTATCAATGATGTTCCGTTAGTAATTAAAGAGTTATAGGACAATTTACCATGAATAGATCACTGTTTACAAAGCAGTCAAATATCACGACGTTCTAAAGGAATTGCATGGTAAAATGTATGCTAATAATTAGTGTATTCATTCAACTATTCACATGCAAAATTTCATGTCATTAAATTCAGTAATTAAAGAAAAACAATTATAATACTGACGAAGCATCGAAAACCTACATAACCCGACCAAGTTCGGATGGCTACAAAAAAGCGGCCGTGCAATATATTTAGGTAACATCCCAAAATTTACAGTATAATACCGGTATTGAATTGGTATAGGTGTAACACAATTGTTGTTTCGATATAATTTATAGGTCATTTATTTTTGTACACCTACTTTTTTAAATGTATTTGACTATGACATAAAGTAGGTACTATTTACGTAGGTACTTTATTTAAGTATGCGCTTGAGACTTGAGATATAATCTAGATATATTATTTAAGACAAATAAAATTCATACAGCTAATTTCTATTGAAGATTTCACGGATCAGGATTCTAACTATAGACCCCCTTAGGGAAGTTAAATAATTACCACATGTAAGTACTACTGTTCAGGTAAATATTTATCATATTGTAGCTTATTACACTATTTAACCAATGGACTAGGCATGCACGAGCGTTCCCCTTTGCAACTTTAGTGGATCAAACAATCTAATAACTTAATAAAAACTACTTCTTGAATCGATTTTTTAATTGATGTAAGCCGTTGTACTGGTAGTGACTTATGTATGTGAGCGTGTTCCCCCGAACCCCACCAAAATATGCAGAATTATTTTGTTCGAAGCGGTACGCTTAAGGCTAGTCCGTTTAGTAATAATAAATTATACTAGACATATATTATAATAAAATCGTAACAAAGTAGATGTTTTTCCTGGTTAAAGACAAACTACTGAATAGAAAATTACAGAATAACTACTGAATTAACTAAACGACCGACCAGATTGTAACGAAATGTTGAAAAGAAATATTTTTATTATATAATCACCTTATATTTATTACCTATATGTAATGATATACGTATAAGGCAGATTTTTATTAGCTACTTTCTGTTTGTGGGATTATGTGTAGAGATGGCAATAACGGCTATTTTTCAATAATTAATTATGCATATGATTCTATATCACTAAGACATACTCCCCATAAAAGGAAAGCAACTAATAAAGTAAAGTAAGTTATTATTAAAAAAAATATTTTTCATTCAAGAAATGCAATTGTTTTCTTTTTTCCTAACGCTTGTGTACGCAACTGTACCATATTAATAAATACTATATTGGAAGGTTAAGAACGTTTCTTAGATATATGGCACGGCCGCTTTTTTGTAGCCATCCGAACTTGGTCGGGTTATGTAGGTTTTCGATGCTTCGTCAGTATTATAATTGTTTTTCTTTAATTACTGAATTTAATGACATGAAATTTTGCATGTGAATAGTTGAATGAATACACTAATTATTAGCATACATTTTACCATGCAATTCCTTTAGAACGTCGTGATATTTGACTGCTTTGTAAACAGTGATCTATTCATGGTAAATTGTCCTATAACTCTTTAATTACTAACGGAACATCATTGATACTTGGCAACATGTTGCAGACACTTACAAGGTTTGTATAAACGTGAAAATCTAGACCCCAAAGTGCATACTTTAAGAACTAAGACCTAATAAGCGTATTTTACGTTTATATTTTTATCTTTTAAGCCCTACGATTTTTTCTAAATCTGTTTTTTAAACAAATATAAACAAATTCAAAACAACGTATGTAAAAATCTACAGCTCTCTATGTAAGCGCTTTATATGAAAACTAGCTAATGGCCAAACGTTCGCGCAGCGGAAACTTGAATTTCTCCGAAGTTTATGCATGCACTAATTTTATTCATACATACACAAATACACACTAATTTTTGGACACATCTCTTTTCTTCTAAAGTCTATGGATTAAAAAAAGTTCCGCCAGGACAACGTTCGCCCAGCGGAATCAGTTTTTGGTGAATTTCTCCACAATGGCTGCGTGCACAAATTTTTTTTTACCATACACAATTATACGACGTCATACACTAAATATCTGCATAATTAAAATCTTTAAATTCAACAACATTCCGCTGCGCGAACGCACACGATTTGAGGGATACCAGATGAATGAAAATTACCCCATGTTTTAAATATTTGGACAGTGTATTAATTTATTACAATAAAGCGATATAAGAAGTCCACTTAACTGAAATTACAAAAATATACTAGTGAAAACTCAAAATTAAGTGTTTATTTTGTATGGATGACTAGAAAAACGCTGCTGTAGAATACGTAATTCAATTGATTGTCTTGAATTACCGATTAGGAAGATAGGGGGATGGGTATTAAAGCTTACTTACCTAAAACACACAAGGTGTATTTTACCTATAATAAGAAAACTATTTAACGTTCTGTAGAAAATAAAACTGAAATATTTATTCAAATGATTTAATCAGAATCTTCACAACACATACATACACTCACTAACCCGCACTGCATTCTTTATCGATCCAAGAAACATTACAAAAGCACGCTAATCCGTTCCAATCTAAGAACCCTCGCCAATTGATGATTTGTATCAAAATGTATACAGCATATCACGCTTGTTTTCGACGGAACGCAATGGTCTTCACATCTGTAGTTTCTTATTATTATAATCCAATCATTGTTCCATGAATGATTTGCTGTAGGAAATCTATAAAAAGAATCATAGTCAATACTTGCAAAAAAATGACAAAGAACACAAAAAAAAAATTACCCAATCTCTCGGGACACTTAACCATTTATTTTCTGACAACACTTATGTCAAATGTCTTAATGTCTTAATGTCAAAAATTCAATAAATCAACAAGTAAAATTGTGCCTTAACTGTGATATGTTATTCCTTGACAGTTTTTCTGGGATGTAGAATTATTTTTACACGTTTTCAAAACACAAGATGGCATTATTTTATTTTATTACTTCACGTAAATAGTACCTACAAAGACGCCGTCTTGTCGCGTAATGGCGGCCGGCCGGCTTTCTGTGATGTAAATGTGTGCGTGAAGCATGTTTGTACAAACGGTCCGGCACCCTTACTGTGCTTCACTTTCGATATGCGTGGCGCGGAGTCCTTCTTTTTTTTCTAGTCCGTGTCTGGGCATTAAAAATTATTGACATGCCAGTCATGCCACTGAGTTGATCGAAC